>JAVCKZ010062826.1:0-15125 GCA_034780755.1 Lepetodrilus elevatus
ATTATTATTATTATTATTATTATTATTATTATTATTATTATTATTATTATTATTATTATTATTATTATTATTATCATCATCATAACAGTATACAATAGACACGTGATATGCCTACAAATGGTATAGAAGAATACATGTTTAGCGTAACCTTTCTATTCTGTTTCTGGTATCATGTAGATCGGCTGTGACTCGTGTTGAAGTGCAGTTAATCGAGGCAAACGACTTCCCGCCCTTCTTCGAGGATACCAGTCCAGTGGGATATATCAGCGAAGCTGCGTCTATTGGGTCGTTGATAACTAAATTGAAGGTGTGGATACATTTGTAAACGAATTGTTTTTATATGTCACAATATGCGATATATTTCTAGCCCAAAGAAGACTAAATATATTCATTTTGTTTTAAATCTACTAATGATAATGGGCAGATGTCTCAGGTGCAAGTTGTTGCGCAATGGTAGAACGTTGGACTTCGGAACCAACGTCCCCAGGGATTCCAATCCCGTCCCACAACTGGCACAACCCTAATTATCATAGCAATGCAGTTCTGTCCGTTACTGCAACTGGTGTTACGCGTTTCTCTATAATACAATAACACAATAATACAATAACAGTAAGTTGTTCGAACAGGCCAGAGATGCAGATGGTGACGAAGACGTCTTCGTGCAGTTCCGGATAGTGGCTGGGAACGAGGAGGGCGACTTTAGAGTCTCAGACAGGTGTGTACAGGAATTCTTCAAGTCTTCTTATTATTCTATGTACTAACATCCCTTCGTTAGACCCACACTCCCACGTGTACAAGATCGAATCAGAAAGACATAGCTGTGATAACGTTCCAAATATAATAATAATAATAATAATAATAAATCACACTACTACTACTACTACTACTACTACTACGACGACGACGACGACTACTACTACTACTACTACTACTACTACTACTACTACTACTACTAGTAATACATTTAATGGCGTTCTAGATCATCCACGTATGAACATGTTCTAAGCGCATCAAAACAAATACGTATTTCAATACGGTGCTCATTAAACAGCTCAATGTTTTTATTTGTTGTTTTGCTTAATGGGAGCAACTTGAATTTTAATGGAAGGTATACCGTCACTCATTTCCAGAGGATACTTGTTTACTAATCGGCCACTGGACAGAGAATCTAAACACGTCTATAGACTGACAGTGGAAGCATCCGATGGAATACACGTAAGTATCCTATTCTCAGTTTTCTTCAACAGTGACAGTTAACGGATGTGTTCACTTCTATGTTCTCATCAAATTTGCATGACTATGAGACCTAAAGATTACGGGGGAAAAAAGAGTACAATTTCATCTCAACTCTAAGTTTTATTTACAAATCTAGATATAAAATTTGAGCTTGAGCATGAAATCGTAGTCATGAAGTTTCGTCATATCGGGACCTGGCCCCGAGATTACGAAACTTTCTGGGCACGAAAACGTACTCAGACTATGACGTCACATGACGTTTTATGAACACAATTCTAAGTCGAGTACAAAAACGTACTCAGAAAAGTTTCGTAATCTCAGGTCCAGGGATCATATTCTCGAAACTTCTTAACTAAGAACTTGTTAGTGAGAACATAGCTCTTCAATAATTAACATAAGCAGAAACCCAGTTAGGAAAATTCTTAGTACTTACGAACTTCTTAGGACTTATGAAGTTTCAAGAATACGGTCCCAGGTTTGGATTGGTCTGTAGGTTATTTGGATATTTTTAGAATGTATACACGTCATCGCGCCCTCTCCAGAACGTGGTTTTAGATATTGCCTAGTGCCAGAGATGTAGCATACACAATATATGTTTGTCCATGTCCATGGCCATGTCCATGTAGCATGTCCATGACATGTACTCTGTCTTGTTGTCACGATCAAGAATTCCAAATAATGTTACCATTGGTTTTTCGACATTACAGACAGCAGAGGCTACGCTCACCATCCACGTCCGGGATACCAACGACCACGCGCCAGTTTTCAACCAATCAACGTACGACTTTCACTTGTCCGAAGACGCTTCGGCCAATCAGCACATAGGACGAGTGTTCGTAAGCGATGCCGATGAGGGCCCAAATGGGAAGATTGTGTATTCCATGTCTGGAGAAAATTCTGATCTGTTTGAGATCAAAGAGGTTCGTCGTCTTTACTAGAATATACCATAACTATACATGTACACATACTTAACTATATTCTGCATGTACAAATATATTCGGCTGTGGGTTCATTCCTATGGAGCAATGTCCTACAAAACATCCGTGAATTAGATAAACTGTGCACTTGCAAACACCTACAAATTAACTTGTTCATTTGGATAATTCTCTTTAATCCCATTATCCCCCAAATAAACTCATTTAAGCAGTTTTTCTGAATATTTGCGACTGAAGAAGTCGCATTAGTATTTGTAGCACCAACAGTTGTAGCATTAGTAGTGGACGTAATACTAATAGCACTAGTAGCAGAAGCAGCAGTAAAGCATCAGTAACATCAGAAGCAGCAGTGGTAGCTTAGTAGCATCAGCAGATGACGTAGTAGCATTAGTAACAGCAGCAGAAGCAGCAGTAGTTCAGAAGTACAAATATTAGTAACAGGAGTAACAGTAGAAGAAGTACCAGTAGCATCAATAAGTTAGATAGTATTGTACATTTGTATCCAGACAGGAGACATCTACCTGAAGCGGACGACCGACGTGATAGACAGAGAGAAGACGGAGAGAATCACACTACAAGTCAGAGCTGAGGATTTAGGACAACCACCACTACAGGTGACATTGTGTTGTGATGTAGACAGCTTGTTCTGTACCAGGATCTATTATGTATATTTACCCTCATGTATTTATTCCTGACTAGATGGCATTGGGCATGAGCTCCTTCGGTGTACTGGATAGATATAATTCTAGACTAGCTTTGATTCATCTACTAGTATAGGTATACATGTATCGTGCACGTGTTGATGTCTTGGCTGTAGGGTGACACCACTGTGAGGATCAGTCTGATGGATGTGAATGACAACAGGCCAGTGTTTACGAAGAAGCAGTATGTTGCTGGTATCACAGAAGAATCGCCTGGACAAAACAAACGCAATCTAGCTGTACCACTGGTGAGTAACCTCTTGTCAGGGGCTTGAACTTGAGCTTGAGAGATAGAAAGAGGGGGTGGGAGGAAGAGAGACGGACAGAGAGAAAGAGCTAGCGAAAACGAGAGAGGGGTATAATACGTTTTACTAGCTAAATATTATATACAGATACAGAGGGAGACACAGGTCAGGCGTGGATATTGAGAGAAAATGTGGATAGAGAGAAGAAAGAGGGTGGGGGGAGCTAGAGAGAGAACGATAGATACAGATGGACTGAGAAGTGGCGTTACGGGGAAAGCGATAGGAGGAAGGGGGGAGGAGAAAAAGGGGATAGATAGATAGATAAAGGCGGAGAGAGAGAACATATACTAATTATGATGCTACCCACTGCGATGCTTAGACAGGAACATCTGCACATGCAAAGCATTACTCTCCTCTGATTGTAAGGATGACGAGATCTGGGCGGAAGACGCAGACAGTGACGACGCCAACCGCAACGTCGTCTACAGCCTGAGGGGATCTGGGAGCAGAGTGTTCAGGATTGACAAGAAGAGTGGACGTCTGTATGTCCGGGAGTCCAGACATCTAGACTGTGAAGTGAAGTGCCAGTACAACATGCAGGTCTGTACCCAAATTATACATGGAGTATGATCCTTCAAGACATCACGGATGTGATCGTGTCCGACAACGTAACGCGTTAATCATTACACACTTTACCGTTTTTACAATGTTTCCAAATAATATCCGTAACCTAGTCCAAGAATACTAGACGTCTATAATCATCAAATGCATTGATTGCAGAAGCATTATGGAGACGAAGGAACTGTGTCTGCCCGTAACCCTTGTACTGGAATTCCATACGTTAAATATCCTGTGCACTTGGATTTGTTCTTTTACGTTCTTCGTCATTTCCATAGTTTATTTCCAAAGTATAAAATCCAAAATATTACTTAATTGCCAACATGTATCATCGTAATTCCATGTTCTTTAATGTCGCGATATCAACACATTGATAGAACAGCAAGTATGAGTATGAGTATGAAGTATGAAGTATGAACAATACTTATCTCAGAACATTGGCACATTGTAAGGTTCTCTTCAGATCGTTGCCAGAGACCAGGGCGGAACAGGTCTGGAAGGTACAGCCGACCTCTCCGTACAGATTCACGACATCAACGACAACACGCCGGTGTTCGTGAAGGACTACACGTTCAGCACCACCGCCAGTGCTAGAATCGGCACCGTGGTAGGAGACGTAGACGCCAGGGATGACGACAGGGAACCTCAGAACAGTCGCGTCATGTACATCCTCCGAGACGGCGGATACGGCAAGTTCAGGGTGGACTTCGACACAGGTACCCACGTATACGTACACACCAATGCACCCATCCTCGAAAACACAAGCCATTATGACTACACTAACCTCCGTCATGTTAGCACATTTAGTCATAATCATAATGGCTTGGGTTTTCGAGGATGCAATGCACCATAATACATTACATTCAGGTTATCTCTCGTATCTACTACAAGACCATTAGCACGCTCACAGCGATCTCTTTTACATAGCGATCCAGCACTTATGAAAACCCTAAATCCAGAAACGATACCCAGAAGCACTAGTAAAATGTTCAAGGGTTTGTAATACTGGTGGTATTGGAAATCAAAATTGTATTTATAAAGATAAACTAAAGTATTCCATTAGAATACTTTTAATACATTTATATTCTTACTCTACACACTTCCAGCTTCCCATTGGTATTTAACGGGGAGTATGCCTATCTAGGATATCAACTCAAATTGAGGGATCGTTTTCTGGTCTGTAACGTAATGTCTAGAACCGTATTACCGTTAGTCTTGACGGAAGCGTTGTATGCTGTATACGACGCTTATCTATAGTCCGGCACAAAATGTGTGGACATTCAAAAGGTTTATAAAATTGTAATCTTATGGAATTAATAGTTGATCAGGCAAACAATGGGTAGTACTTCTCTATAACAAGACAACTTACTGCTGAAATGATTTCGATTAGCGAACTACTACCCATTGCTTGCCTTATCTAACTATTAATTCCATAAGATTACACTTATATAAACCTTTTACATGTCCACACATTTTGTTCCGGACTAATATACCTTTCTTTTCTCATTTAAGATGCAATGATTACGAATACATAAATGCATCGATCTTTTGAATGTCTACAATTATATGTCAACGTGAATCTTACATCCGGTTGACCTTAGGTCACGTGATCCTGGTAGACTCTTTGACCCGAGAGCCACAGATGTCCGAGTACAACCTGACCGTGGAGGTGATGGACACAGGGGAGCCACGCCTCAGCTCCATGGGGAGTATCCTGGTGCTAGTGTCCATCAACCGGAAGCCCGTGCTGGGAGGTCCCCAGAAGATCGTGGTCAGTGAGGACGTCCGGGTTGGCACCAGGATTGGCAAGGTTAATGTGACCGACCCCGGAGATGTCCTGAAGTATAAGCTAGATAGCGCAGATCCAGGTAAGGATTGGTACAATCAGATAGCTATGAAGGTGAATGGTACACCGCACAGGGCCCACAATCAACACTGTCGTTATGAATTGTCCCTGTCATTGAAGTATGAAATAATAGCCCACATCAATTCAAAAACTAAATGCAATACATTATAACCATAGTAGTGAATCATGCAAGCCGTGTAGATTAACCCTCTCCCCGCTGGATTAGACACATTTTTAGGGCATCAACGGTTGCCTTCAGCATGGAGAGGGTTAAGGAGGCACACTGCTCTACCTTTCTAGGATACTATTATCTATTTGTCCTAATCTCTACTTCAGTGCCTTTTAGAGTAAGTAAATCTGGAGCCATCATCACATCTAGACAACTTGACAGAGAAGACAGCGAATCATACACTCTGACTATCATCGTCACCGATACCGGATTTCCCGTCAACACCGTCACTGCCACCGTGTTTGTCGTCGTAAGTGACGTCAATGACAACGCTCCCGTCTTCGAATACCAACGGTACTCTGGAGAAGTAGTCGAAGACGATTTCAGGCCTATGAAGGATCAGATGGTCAGAATGGTGAGTGATGACTCGTCCTAGATACAATAGGTTGATTAACGGGAGTCGTTGTTAATGTGTCTGCTATTACAGGTATACAATCAAGGTTTGTTGATACATTTCATGGTAAAGAATTTCAATAATGCAAGTTGCTAAAATACGAAGTTACAAGAAGTGTAAAGATATGACTGTGTCGCCTAACTAGCCGGTGGTCAATATATACATATTGAAATCTCGAATTGATTTATTGTTTAATAATTGATTAAATCGAACAATTCTGCATGTAGAATAGGTAAATTAAATAATATTTGTAAGTGACATTAACTAATGAAATTAATGATAATGGGAATAAATGACAACGATTTATTTAAATGGTAAGGTCCATGGTCTGCATACACGTATGGTGAGTATTATCAACATTATGTGTTTTAGCCTGGAGACATAACGGCGACGGATGCTGATGGGTCTGCAGAGAACAGAAACGTCGTGTTGTCACTGAGCGGAGAAGGAAGTAAGATGTTCTCCATAGACTCAGACACGGGCCTGGTTTCGGTGAGGACATCCGGTTCTATGGATTGTGAAGTCAAGTGTTCTTACAACCTGAAGGTAAGTTGGTGAAAAGTGTAAACTATATGGACAGTGGAATATGTCCTGATTGTTCCTTTGATGTTCTGATAGATGTTGTCCTGGGGCCCTATTCTCGAAAAGATCTTACGATCTTAATAACCTAAGAATGTTCTTAACCTTATCTTAAGGATACCTATAGCATGAGCTATTCACGTTCTTAAGTTTCGAGAATAGGGGCCCTGGACTCAATGAACGATAATTATAACGCTCCGTACGTTGTTCCATCACGAGTTATACATTCATTTGTTCATAGAAAACGCATCTGGTATATCAATCATTTTAATCTAGAACTCGCAAAATATATATTTTATAGAGACATCACCAACGGGAGACAATATAGACAGTAGACAATTCTTGATAATACGCCCTCATTTGTCTATGAACAACCTGGCCCCGAGATTACGAAACTTTTCTGAGTACGATTTCGTACTCGAATCAGAATCTTGTTCATAAAACGTCATGTGACGTCATAGTCTGAGTACGTTTTTGTGCTCAGAAAGTTTCGTAAGCTCGGGGCCTGGATGCTTGAGTGATAATTAGAGCCACAACGTAACATGCTTTGCCCAGTATAATATAGTAAGGAAAACATGTCTGGAAAGGGATTAACTTACTCTTTCATGAACAGTTTATCTATTAAAACGATTCCTAGCATGGGTTTCTATGGTGCCTAATCACAGGTTCGCGCAAGAGATCAAGGTGGCACAGGACTCTCAGGTGTAGCAGACCTGAAAATAAACGTCATCGACGTCAACGACAACAGCCCGACATTCCCTGCCCAGCTGACCTTCAACCTGGACTCGCTGACCTCAAAGGGAACACAGGTTGCTAAGGTCAAGGCCGTGGACAAAGACCGGAAGTCTCCAAACAACGTCGTCCTGCACGTGTTGACTGAAGGCGGTGACGGGAAGTTCGAAGTGGATCCATACAGTGGTAAGTAAGCTAGTTATGCTGCTAGTTATACTGCTAGTTATGCAATGTTTGCTTCTGTGGGGAATGTTAGTCTACATAATGGCCCAGAGATTACGAAATGTTGGTACGAATTCAGGCTCAACTCAGCGTGTGAGTGTGTGAAGTATTGTTTTTACGTCACCAATTTGATAATTGATCATGAAATCGTACTCAAAACGTCGTGGAACCTTAGAGCTAGATAACGTATATTATAAAGAATAATTGTCTTCTTGTTATGCTGGTCACACTATGTACATGTATATCAGCGTCTACCTTGATGAGTTATAACAACCACTGATCAAAGCGCGTGCATTGAACACTGTTTGCATATCAGGGGTGCGTTCAAAGACACAAGAGCTGAGTAAGCCGCTTAGCTAAACTGGTTCCGTGTCCCATCTACGGTTCATACGACTCTTGAGACATTGGCTAGTTTGGTAAGCCGCTTGCTAGCCGCTTGCGTCTTTGAACGTGCCCCCGATGCATATACTGATATATTACTATAACAGATTATTGGAATGCAGTTGATTTGATGCACAATTAAATAGACATACATTGATCTTTTTAAATCAAGGTGACATCAAGCTATCATCCTCTCTTCTGGTCGAACCAAGACGAGAGACATACACTCTCCATCTGACCGCGTTCGACTTCGGCAACCCATCTCGTTCCGTCAACACTACCCTTACGTTCCACGTCCCCTTGAACTTTGAACCCACCGTGGACTCGGATGTATACTTCTCAGTGGCTGAGAATGTATCTGTTGGTGCCAGTGTTGGTCAGATCATAGCAAGTGATAAAAATGTGGACAGAGGAGATAACGATTTTGTTCGGTTTCTAATCGACGAGCGAACATTGGCAGGTAAATAAATACGGGTAGTATAGCTCAATAATTGAAAATAATGTCTAGATAAATTCATGTTACAATGTATTATAGGATAATATTCGTTCAAAGGTTTCTCACAATGCAAGATGAATTGTTAATGAATACTGTAGGAAACCGATTTAATCTTTTAATAACTGAAAATAATTTCTAGATAATTCCATGTTATATAATATATTAGCAATACAGAATGAACTATTAATGGACGTTAAGATACGGATTTCATCTTTCAATACTTGAAAATAATGTCTAGATAAAGTTATATTATAAACATATTAAACAGGAACTAGGAAATACCATTCGTTCAAATTATTCTCACAATATGAATTATTAATGGATAGTTACTAACACATGTCCAGCGGAAAGTTGCAACAGACTTTCTCAAAGCACTATAGACACATTTAACATATCAATTTAATCTTACTCTACAGACGCCACTTTTCCGTTTCGTATTGACCTGGACAGCGGAGTGATATCAACACAGCTTGAACTGGACCGGGAGACAGATGATAGCTACAACTTCGTCGTATACGTCATTGACTCGTTGCTTCCCGTGTATACGTCGTCGGCGTCTGTGCACGTTAGGATCCTGGACGAAAACGACAGCCCTCCTCAGTTCACGTCAAAGGAGTACACCCTTCATGTTCTAGAGGACGATTCTGGAGATAACATCGATCAAATACTGAAACTAGTAAGCAGGGGCCATATTCACGAAAGGGTTTAAGTCAGTTTTTGCTATATATTTGGTCATAACAAAACTGACTTAAACACTTTCTGGTCTTCATTGGAGTTCAACCCTAGCTGTGGTGTATTGTATAAAACATCAGCAAACAGACTTTTAAAAATATATATAATTTATCTTCGTAATTTTTTCTGTATTCAATTTTGCATATGCAAACATAGGTATGCTGTAAATGCATTAGCGTGTAATGGACAAAGTAATTCAAATTATATTAAAATGGTACGACACGAATACCTTATTAGAAACTTCAAGTATGTATTGTTTAACGCCATGTGTGTTGATCAGGCTACGAAACTATTCAATCACAATGCTATTCTCTTCATGCTTTCAGTTCCCTGATGTTTCCGTGACAGACATCGACACCCCATTGCACAGCATTGAGTATAGTATAGCTGGCAATGGGAGTGAACTCTTTGACATGAACCCATCAAATGGGGAAATACGTTTGAGATCCCCTGGGACAATGAACAGTGAACGTCAACAGAAATATAACCTTACGGTAATAATCTTAATAGTCCTTCAATAATTTACAATGAATATGAGTTGAACATGCACAGTATTATTGTACTAAAGACGTTATCACCGTAACATATGCCTATATAGAAGTATATAAGATCATATAGTATATACACTTGCTTGATTCAATATAATCATGCTTTCTAGATCTGGCCCCGAGATTACTTGTTCAAGTTCAAATTTTGCATGATTCTTTGGTAACAAAACTTTCAACTTGAGCATGAAATCGTATTAAAAAATGTTTCGTAATCTCTGTAATCTCGTAATTACGAAACCCTTTGAGTAAAAGTTCATACTCAAGGTCAGATTTGATATGGAGATTTGTTCACAAATCTTTCAGTTGGGCATGAATTCGTAGTCAGAAAAGCTTCGTAATCTCGGGGCCAGGGCATCGTTTCTCGAAGCTCTTGTGTCCTCTAACTAGGCCATAAGTACACTAAGTACTCTCATAGCGGTCTGGTAACGATTTGGGTACGTTTCACAGAGATCTCATAATGCTATGGCACCATAACTTTACGGTAGTTTTCTATGCGAAGGGCCTACTGGTGTATAATATATGCTTGAGACGTTTGGTTTCACACAGCTGATTGCTTCTGACGGGCGGTTCTCCACTGAAGTTCCTTTGACGGTTACCGTGGAGGATATCAACGAACACGCACCTTTCTTCCAGGGGGAGGCCACTTTCAACGTCAGCTCACTGACACGTGTCGGCTCTGTGATTGGTCAGATCAGAGCCAGTGATGAAGACGTATCAGAGAGGAATAGTGACATTATGTATTTCGTTACCAAAGGTGGACTCGATAAATTTACTGTTCATCCTAAAACAGGTACTGTAGACATACCATCTTAATTTTTTATTTATTTAGTTATTATTTATTTTATTTATTTTTATTTATTTTATTTATTTTATTTATTTTATTTATTTTATTTATTTTATTTATTTTATTTATTTTATTTATTTTATTTATTTATTTATTTTATTTTATTTTTCTATTGTCTGATTAACAACTGTGTCAATAATAGTAACGTAAAAAAATATTCAACGCAAGAAACATTAATCGTACATTATATATACTGCAGTAATAGTTCTTGTTAACAAAACACTTGTAGTCGAAGCTCCCAGGTAGACAAGTAATGTAAACCTCAGTATCAAATTCTGCTAAGAATTCAGTACCATTGATGAAGTTTCATTTCCTACTCTCCAGTTATTGTATTCATCAGAACCGCTTATTTAAGTTGCAAACTACAACCCGGACAAATGTGTTAGGAGGATGACTTCTTATCTTTTCTGTATTAAAGTATTAATAAAATAAGACATTAAACAAATATTGTTGATTTTATTTAGGTGAAATACAGCTGTTAGCTTCTCTTGTTGAAGAACCCTTCCAAGACGAGTATTTGCTAAATATTCGAGCGACAGACATGGGGTTGCCTAGACAGCAGACTGATACAACTGTTACTATCTACGTCCCTGTTAACTACAAACCGGAAGTCAGTAAGATAACAGAGCTGGTTATTCCAGAAGATCTCCCAGTCGGAGGCGAGGTAGGCAAAGTTCAAGCGACTGATCGCAATGTCGAGAATGGAGATGGTGATTGGCTGAATTTCTTCATTAGTACAGCGACTACTAAAGGTAAGAAGACTATATATGTAGTTTTAATATTATAATATTTACATGTTTGTCTTTGCATTTGACATAACATCGGCATAATTCACAATTCTCTATATTCTATAAACCAGTCGCGCATGGATGAAATATTCCCTCCGTGACGTAAAACACTAATTCATTCAATCATTCTTTAAAGCAGATTTTCCGATCGAGATAGACCTGACGACTGGAGTTCTGACTTCCATCTCCGCTCTAGACAGAGAGACAACGGAAACCTACTCCTTTATCGTCATCGTCACCGACAGCAAACAACCCGTGTACACGGCGTCCACTACGGTCAGGCTTGCACTCGCCGACATCAATGACAACCCTCCCGTCTTCTCCTCCGTGACCTACACCGCTTCCGTCTCTGAGGACGATATGAAGCCTGGGAAACCTCAGATCGTTTACTTGGTAAATAGAATGAAGACGTTGATAATTATTAACGTTCCGGGGGGCCTTATTCTCAATATGTTCTTACGATCTTCTTAGCCTAAGAACAGTTCGTAGCCATACTTTAAAAATCCTTCGTTAAGAACTGTTCTTAGGCTAAGTAGTTCGTAATAAGACTTCGGGAATAGGAACCCTGATTGTTTATGAATATGGTCAAGGGATGCAATCCAGTATATTTGAATGGTTATGGGCCCTGGGCTTTCCTGTACAATATTGCATAACTCGGCATAACTCGGCGTAACTCGGCATAACTCGGTATAACTCGGTATAACTCGGTATAACTCCGGCCTTAGCAATGATGTGGTCTATGGTAAATATTGAAGTTAAAATGACGTTCGAGTTTCATTACCGTTTCATTACAGGAACCCTAAGTTATTAGGATTATTTCTCAAATCGAAGTATATTCAATAACAGGTTTCGATCGCCATCTATTTTAAGGAAATTTGAATGTTATTTTCCTATGCAGAAGAACCATCCGTTACATTGTTACTGAACGTTTACGCTGTTAAAGGTTCACATGATAAGGTGATTGAGGTCTTGTTCCTGATATGCTTTTAAATATGCTGTTCCCTGTTGATGACAGAGGCCATCTCTTGAAGTCACGGATGACGATAGTTCAGATGCTGTCCTAACGTTTACACTCAGCGGTAACGGTAGCGAGTTATTTACCATCGACCCCAGGACTGGGCGGATCCAACAGAACGAAGCTGGCAGTCTTGACGCGGATGCTGTGTCTTCGTATAACCTTACGGTTAGTGTTCATTACCTGTAAGCTTGTCATTTTGTATGATTCTGTGTATCCATGAAGGAACGTGTGTCCATTGTTCATTTTGCGTAAACCTGTATGGTGAAAATGGTAAGAACATTTGTTTGTGGATATTAATGTTTTACAGTTAACTGTGGACGATGGTGTTCATTCGAGGTCAGCTTCACTGTGGGTATCGGTTGAAGATATTAACGACAACGCACCTGTGGTCACCGGAAACAGCACTGCGTGCATCGATCCCCTCAGACTTCCGGGAGAAGTGGTGGCCACTATCGATGCTCAAGATACTGATATTTCCGAGCGCAACCGGAAGTTGTCATACTACCTTTTGTCTGGCGGCAAGGACCGCTTCACGATAAATGAGAAAACAGGTAGATAGCGTTATATGCTTAATTTAATATTAATTTAACTTTTAACACGTGGAGTAAAAAGTCCCATCGTTTTAGTTATTATAGAAACGTGTTTTCCTATACATGGTCATAACATCTGAAGGTAACATTGTAGGTTAACGTACACATCTAAGGCCTTTATTAGTCTACATTTTATCATTACACTTCATCCCTTTTATGTATGTGTGTCTCTCCTTCCACCCGTACATTACAGGCGAAGTGTCAATCACACGGTCCCTGACTGATGGCCCTCTGTATGACGAGTACGAGCTGGACATCCGGGTAGTCGACCAAGGCTACCCACAGCAGTCGACGGATGTCACACTGACTCTAGATGTCCCTGTCAACTTCCCTCCGAGGTTGGACGAGCAGTACATCTTCAGTATCCCCGAACATGCCCCCGTCGGAAGCGCAGTCGGAGACATCGTCGCCTACGACAGGAACGTTGCGAAGGGCGAAAACGAAATCCTGAATTATTTCATTAAAGCACCGGGTATGATTATATATCTAGACTTATATTGGGAGAATTATAGATATTCATATGTCTTTATATGCGTATCAGAGTGGTTCAAATACCATACCCCAAAGAAATCAAAATATATTCAAATGAATCATTGTTGTATCAATGGGACTACTTGGATTATCTGTATGAGTTATCTTGTGGTATTCTTGGTAAACATATGGTATCCTTTGCAAACCTGAGGGTTCTTTGAAATATTTGTGGGGTACCTTGAGATATCATTAGGATATCATTGTGGTTCGTTCAAGTATCATTTTGTTTCCTTGGAGAATCCCTCGGATTAAGGAAGTATTTCAGTGGATATAATAGTGACGGTATTTCTTCGTTTTGCAGAGTTTGGCCAAATCCCATTTTCAATGGAAATAAGCAGTGGTCATCTCTCTGCAAGTGCTGACATAGACAGGGAAGAAGGGAGTGAATACCAGTTTACTGTGCTGGTCACTGACAGCCTGAGTCCAGTGTACACGGTGACGGCCACCGTCACAGTGGTCATTCAAGACATCAACGACAACCCGCCCGTATTTGGTCACGCCCACTATGGAGTCAGTTTTCTTGAAGACAGACACTTGACCAAAGACAGGAAGCTTGATGTGGTAGGAGTGTTGTCATGTCTCATCTATTTACCAGGTACTCCTGGGGGCTGCTCCCTTCTAGCTGTTCTGTCTGTACTTTCTGTCCGACGCATGCGCAGTTACCAAGGATCAACACTGGACAGTGTAACTGCGTATGCGTTGGACAGAAAGTACAGACAGAACAGATAGAAAGGAGCAGCCCCCTGGATAACCTTTCACAAAACTCTCTTACTTACTAGAGAAAAGAGAACTTCGTGAACGATATCCTGACTTGAAATTAGAAATGCTTCACTTCCATTGCTCTATAATGCATTATAGTAATAGATGAGGGAGGATATTCTCGAATTGTTCTTACAGTCATACGTCAATCTTAAAGATTCTTGTAGTAGGGCTACGCACGTTCTTATAAGAATGTTACGAGGAACAAACCCACAGTGTCATTCTTCGTCTGCGTATCTGATGGACATGTGAATATTAATTTGTCATCTCTGGAAAACGTATTTTAACTATTATTCCTTTTCATTTGACTATTAACAGACGCCCGTCATCTCCGCGACGGATCCGGATGGCATCTCCCATCCAATTGAATACAGTCTAGAGGGACATGGAAGCGAATTGTTCCACATAGACCCTACTACTGGAGAAGTTACACTCCGGGCAAACGCAACATTTGATGCTGAGGATACACACTTTTACAACTTGACGGTTAGACTAGCTAGTCTTATTTTAAAAGTAAACGTTAACTAAATAATAAAAAAGGTCCATTTGCTTTCTAATGTCAATGGTCTTCTTTTTGTACTCCTTCTGCTTCTTCTTTTAAATATATTATGTGTTATATTAACCCTCTCCTTGCTGAAGGCGACTTAAGTTGCCCGATCACATGCAGAAATAGAACACTTTGATTTTATTCAGCAGGGAGA
>JAVCKZ010062837.1:0-15124 GCA_034780755.1 Lepetodrilus elevatus
ATTTAAAAAATAAAATACAAGGAGCTAAAAACAGCAGTATTTTTATATATTTCTGAGAAGATAATAATATAAGCTATGTTTAGAGACCATAAACGTTTGAAATAAACTACTTTAAAATCATTATGGTCTTGCCCTTTAAGTTAACATCAACTCCAACCTTAGCAATAGGTGGTATGTGACTACGGTTTCAGTTCATGTTACGTTGGAGTACACCGTTCGTATAGGAGAGCCGTGGTTTTCACCGATTGTACTTTAGTCTGAATGAAAATGGCTGCGGGCGCAGGAAATGGTGCAACTTGACGCCAGGACTATTGGTACATCCCTGTCATGAAGCACGAGTCGGGATTAGACATGCTGGAGAATTCAGTGACACAATACAAGCCACGGAGCCTGTTTGGCGATTGAAGTACTGCTGGTGTAGTGTGTGCTTGTGTCATTTTCCAGCGACGCACCCGTAGCTCCCAAAGAAGCTGAAAGTACGGAGAAGAAGGAGGCTGTCAAGAAAGAGGCTGAAACTAAAGAAGCGTATGTACAGTCCAACAAATATTCTTTCGATTAATTTATCTGGTTAATATTGATAATTTCACTGGGGTCGCAATAGTACGTTTGGACTTGTTAGCCAAATGTCCTGTGTTCAAATCATGTTCCGCCAAGCTTGGCATCAGTTTTCACGAAAGTTACCTTTCTGATGTGATATTACTAGAATGTGCGAACTGTAGCACTATGAGTATGGTTCGCAATTAAGACTTGCACGCTCACCAGGGCCATTTCTCCCAATTCTACTCATCCTTTGTTATTTGTATCACCAATCGGGCGAGTATGTTTTAAAGTTAGTTTATATCCCTGGCTATGAGCATGCTTTCGAGCGTGGATTTGGCAGAATACCAGGGTTAGAACTTGACTTTAAAACATACTCGCCCGAATAATGATATAAATAACAAAGCATGACATTTTTACTAGCCCCTAGGATACCTTTAACATTAGGAAAAATGGATCGGGCAAGTGGAAACTTCTATCATTATTATTAATAGTGTGGCAATGCAGTTGTCATCCTTGGTCTGTCGATACCAGACAGTGCTCATAGATGTACTAAAACATTTGGTGTTGCGGATGTTGTTCGTTTCTTCCTGTTCTAAACTGATAAGTAAAATAATCTTGAAATGGGCTCCTAAAGTTGTTTGCATTTTACTCTTCATTTGTTATAGTCAAAGCGATGGTTGAATATGTAGCTGATGAAAATGCAACTCGATTATAGACGCAGTTAACTTGATCAAGTGTACAGCTTGCAGAAGCTGTTTCTGACCCGCAGCGACGTTAAACTTCATATTCACTCACTCACTGACCCTAGTGATTCCTGTTCAGTTGACATGAACATTTTGTTTCTGCTTTGTTGAAGTGACAAGAAGGACGACGACATGACCCCGCGAGTGCTGAAGGGCGTCATGAGAGTGGGCGTGCTGGCCAAGGGTCTGCTGCTGCACGGTGACCTCAACGTCCACCTCGTGGTGCTGTGCTCCGAGAAGCCCACGAGGACGCTGCTGGAACGCGTGGCCGACGGACTGCCCAAGCAGCTGGCAGTACGTCATTGCTTCATTTACCAGACAGGGCTCTAGACTAACGTATACCCGACTTTACAGCCTACAGGGACAGTTAATTTGCACTGCTGGCAACCTCCTAATTTTTAACAATGGGTGAAATATTACTGCTGCGACGTAATTAATTTAATCAATTTAACATAATAGTACTTTTGTGGAGGGGCAAGTTAAATTGCATTGCGGGCAGCCTCCTATTTTTTAACATGCATTTTTGGAGTTTGCTAGAAAGCGCCAATTCTGACAGCTTGCACTGACAGCATTCCTTCTTTCCCCAACAGACCGTCACCGATGAGAAATTCGAAGTGAAGCGATGCGTCGAGGAGGCCGCCATCATCGTTACGAACGCTAAGGATCCCCGCACGACGTGCACCGTGACGTTGACGTCGCCCGTGATGAGGGAGTCGGCTGCAGCAGAAGCAGGTAAATATCAATGCTCGTCCGCTTGGATGTCGGGTGGGTATAAATGGCAGCAGGTGGAATGCATCTGAAAACTTTCTCAACTTGGTGTTCATGACCAGACATTTTCTGACGAAATGTAGAGTGGTCATGTAGAGAAAGATATTAGGTTCACTAACACTTAATATGTTTATAATGGAATCCTTTGCAAACATGATCATTCTACAAAGGTACTTCAAATCAAATTGAAATCTACCGAATGGCATTTTGATAACCAGTTCTATTCCACAGTAACATAAATGATAATTGTGAAAATTTTATGTGTGTTTTTTTCTTGTTTGTAAGTTTAAATGCCAGTGGATGTTCTGATTTGATTTGATATTAACAGAGTTTGCTTGTTGCCATGTCATGCAAACAAAGCCTTCTAGATACCCACAGGTTGAGAGAGGAAACAGGAAATGGAGCAATGGAAGGATTTTTGACCATGCTGTGCGGACTGATGGCGAAACTGGCGATATGTCTAGACGGACGCTTGTATTGTGCAGCCCAAGTACTGTTCAGAACTTGGTCTTTGAGAAGGTTTCGGTTGCATTATAAGGCATACAAGTATTGGTTTCAAACCAGGCTTGTTGAAGTTTCAAGGTCTACAGTTGGGACGAAGTTGAGAATTAGTTGGGAACTTGCAGGGTACTTTTTCTATTTGAATTAGTAATTCAGAAAAAAAATCTTGGAGGAAAATTTACCAGAATCAAAGTTTTCTTTTACTTTCATGCATTTAAAATTACTAACTGTTCAGACTGTTTAGCATGGTGCATCTTGATCTGTGATGTGGGTGGTAGAGCAGTGTTGTTAAATCATTGGACTTGACAAAAGTGAAGTGTTTCAGTTGGCAATGGGAACCTGGCATCAATGTTGCCTTTCTAATTGTGTCGTGATAGGATGGGTTAGTACCAGCTAGTACTCACAGGGTTAGTGCAATGCTAAGTGCAGCAGTTGTTGCTGCTTTATTCCTACCATAAACTGACAAATCCTTTTATAAGTATAATAATCTTGAACACTCAAAATTACTCGAAACCCCAGTTAGCTTTTCTGTGTGTGTGAACAATCAAGTCTTACAAATTTTGGTATTTAACAGTATCTTCAACATTTCTGGTCTTATTTTTAAAATTAATTTCGAACGAGTCGCTAGTTTCGAGCCATGATCTATTCTTCCTGTCCCACTTGCCACGTTGAGCTTCGGCCCCGCAGCCATGGTCAAACACCCATTCCGAGGGGCTGTCAGCACAGAAACCTACCACATTGTGTTATAGAGACCGTAAGCGTCAAAGACCCCCCGGACGTACTGGATAGGCAGAAATGCCTCGATGCTCTAGCTGCTCTTCGACATGCTAAATGGTTCCAGGTTCGATTTTCTTTTACTTTACTTTGCAGCCTTATGTTAGGTTTTCGTATACCATTTGAAACGAGAAATGTTCTAGTTGTTGTGGGGGTGGGGGGAGGGAATGTTCGTGAGGGAGGGTTTTGATTTCTATAAACCGCTGGCACTGATGGATGGAAGGGAGGAAGCTGAGGCGGTCTGGCTCGATCACTTCATACGCACATTCCGTATTCTTACCTCATTTCCCCCCTTTACCTGACTTCTACCTGTCCACTTGTCACGCATGGGTGAAAGATTCCCGCGGTGACGTAAAACTAATTCACTCGCTCCACCGTCCACAATGCTGATTTAATGTTAGTTCACTATCCAACCCCAGACTTGCTTGTTGATTGTAGTGCTTTATGATCTTGTCAGCGGGTGCGGACCCAGGACTAAGAACTGTGCTGTAGGCTGTTAGCACCAGGACCCCTCCACTCACTCACGCATCCATATATACCTCGGCCCCCAACATCATTTTATACACCTCGGCCCCAACATAATTTTATAGATCGATTTTTTGAGGAATATTATTGCATAATCAATTCACTGGTCTCGTATGGGTGAAAGATTCCCGCAGTGACGTAGAACAATAATTCACTCACTTTGAGGAATCGCTCACTCACTTTGAGGAAAAAGCCCAACAATATGGATCAATAATTTGAAGTCGTTGGGAATACAGTGAGCCAGATCGCCTTATGGTGTGAGATACATTTCAGGGCAGTCGTAAGAGTCGTCTATCCTTGGACATGCTAATACTTTGAGAGTGTGGAATGGATGGATGGAAGGAAGGAAGGAAGATTGTCTGAATGTTCTGTGTGACGGTGATCTCGTCCTACTACTGCCTTGAAATGTAGATACGATTCTCATCTCAGTGGAATTATTTTCGCATTGCTTCCTGGTTATCTTTGAGCCCACCATTGTCAATACTTTTAACTGGTTATCTTCATTTAGATTTACACACATACTCAGCCAACCCCTATGTTTTTACTCCAGTACATAAGTTTCTGAAAGAATAAGAACGAACTGAGAAATAACCAGCTTGATCCAAAGGATCGTGGTGGAGTATCTGGCCCGGAGATTACGACATATTTTGAGTACGATTTTAATGCTCGTTCAAATTTTATGTAGGAATTTGTAAGCAAAAACATCTGAGTTCAGCATGAAATGGTACTCAAAAAAAATGTTTAGTAATCTCGGGGTTTGCTTTTTGGGTTGCTTAGCTGAGTACATTTATTTTAAGCCAAGTGCAGTAAACGTTGATCAGAAATCTTTGAGTGCTTTTCAAATTGACACGAGGTTTGCATAGCAATTGTTATGTCCAAAGCTTTAGCTCAAAGATGACCAGCAATTTGTTGGGTTTCATCCATCTCTGCGGTCTTTCGTGCCATTGCAGGCGAAAACACAAACATCCATCCACTTGTTGGTCGTCAGTTGGTCACTACACATGAGGCTGGAAAGTGTCGACGTCCGAAATTGGTTGGGATTCGGCGTCTCTGGCGTCCATTTGTCTCGCCCGTCGCTCGATCAATGATCCCCGTCATCGGCTATTTGTGAAAACGTCATTGTGACTTGCATCATTATGAGACAAATGGTTGGCCCTCTTGTTATGTATAATGCTGCCACGAATTCAAGAATCTGCTCTGTTAGTTAGCCCGGCATAATTGCCTTGTTTTTGTTTGCATGAAAGGGAAAGGTTGAGCGATGCTTTAACTTCCATCTTTTATTGGAACGCCTGTCTTCGCAGTCAGATTCTTGAATTTGTGAATGTGATGATTTGGACGAGGATAACCATTGTGTGATTGCTCTCGTTGTTTAGGCTAGAGCCAATGGCCTCCAGTCGTGTGTCGTCGTCATCCGTTTACTCAGGGACTTGTGCCAGAGGGTCCCGACTTGGACGCCGCTGTCGGAATGGGTACGTATAAAATCCCGCCACGCTCCGATATGGTTAACCCTGTCCATGCTGCAACCATAGATTCCCAAAACAGCAATGCTTGTGCCGAATCCAGCAGGGAGAGGGTTAAACAACAATTCACTAAACACTAAAATCGGTAGCCAGGACTCTGGACTTAACATTTTGAGTTACTTGTCTGCAGAACAAGGCACCTGTACGCCTGGCTTATGTTGATCTAGAGTGCGGGTATATGAAAGTGCTATTAACTAATGACGTCAATGACGGTCATTAGCCGTTATTCCTGCATTGAATTTCAATACTAACATAATGCTGCATTAGTTAATGGGGGTTTTCGCCCCTCCAGCGAGATATTCCCGCCTGACGTAAAACATGAATTTAATCGATCAATAATGGATGTTTAATGGCGCCGTGAGTACAGGTCTGACTTTCTGCTTCCTGTCCCCTCAGGCCATGGAGCTGCTGGTGGAGAAGTGTGTGGGAAGTGGAGGCATCCAGATGTCCCCCGGCGACGCCCTCCGACGGGTCTTCGAGTGCATCTCCTCCGGCATCCTGCTGCCAGGTAGGCGCAGCACCCTGTGTACACACTGCTACCAAACACTGCGGCGTGCGGCGGCTATTCATAGACAATAACTCGTTAATGATTACAGGTTATTTTTACCCCTTGAGTCGTTGCCTATGGGTGAATCATTCCCGCTGCAATTCATGTTGAAAGTTCTTGAAATGTCGTGACATTTTTTTCATTAGCGGATTTGAATTATTCGTGACAGGTAGTTCTTTGTTTATTCTGCCCATAATGAATTCTGATGAAGATAAACGTAATAAGTAAAGGCTCATCAAATGTATTTGTCAAAGTCGAGTTAGTGAAACACAATTTGATAGTGTGGCTAAGCCTTGTCAAAATGGCTTCACTTGAGTAAAGTTAACAGGAGTACGATGCCATCATAACCATCGTGATATTGGTACTAGTTATGTATCCTCGCAAATGGGTTAAAGATTCCATATTCACTCACTCACTCACTCACTCGTTATGTAACGTGATAATATCTTCAATGCAAACTGAATTTTCTTAAACATACCGTTCAGCTGTAGGATACATCTAGAAGATTACACTCCATATACACACCTATGGGCAATATAATGCATTTACACGGCGGTGCATATATTGTGCTGTAATAATGATAGGCTAACACTTGGATTTAAACAAAAGAAAGTTCTTTGATGTAAATGTACTGTTTACTGGGAGATACGAGTATTTATACCATCGGCGTCCTGTACGTACTTCCAGGTGGACCGGGACTGTACGATCCATGCGAGAAGGACGCCTACGATGCTGCCCAGTCTCTAGCCAATCAGCAGAGAGAGGAGATCACAGCTTCGGCCCAGGTAGACTTTCGCTACTGTCAAGTATTCCATTCTTGCTAGATGCATATTTTAAAGATGATTATTTTAAGGGCTGTTTAGTCGGTAACCGATCGTTCAAGTAATTTATATTTTTCACAATGATAGAAAACTGTTTAATATTTTAGTACATGTGTATTTTTGCTTTCGTTTGGAACTTTCTTTTTTATTTTGGATG
Organism: Lepetodrilus elevatus; assembly: GCA_034780755.1. NCBI lineage: Eukaryota > Metazoa > Mollusca > Gastropoda > Lepetellida > Lepetodrilidae > Lepetodrilus > Lepetodrilus elevatus. The sequence continues at coordinate 6,897 of JAVCKZ010062837.1, forward strand.
TGAAATAATATTTCCTCACTCGTCTGTGAGTTATAGTAAGCGTGCTCCAAGAGATAATTATTATTATTTTCATTTATTTCTAACTCCAGCATGCCCTGCGACTGATTGCATTCCGCCAAATCCACAAAGTGCTTGGAATGGATCCACTTCCTCCGCCTCGCTTCCAGAGACAGAAGTTCAATCCACGGAAGCGACGACGGACGAGCAGTGCTGGAGGGGATGGAGAGGGCGAAGGTATGGTGAATTTTGTTCATTGAAACAGTGATTACATTTCCCACAAAATTATGTTAACGACTCGTTGCTTCCCAGATTGTTTTCAAGGTCTACAACTGATGTTATTATTGGTCATCCAACGCAAAATGGGCAAGATGGTGATGCTTTGTTTGCTAGTCTCATACCGTGTGCGAAGCACAATATTCTAAACATTGACTGATTGAGGGAAACGATTAGTTTTAGTGATTTTGTGAGGCATTTGACAAGTTAAAACACAAATGTTTGAAAATATTGATGTTTTATATGTGAATAATAATACTAACAGTCATTGGTGAGTTCACAAATTTCTCTATGAGCCCCTTCAACCCTGCACACATAATTTCATTTCTATTTGCTTTAATCAATTGTTTTCGTTCTAGCGGGTGAGAAAAAGGACAAGAAGGAAGGCGACGAAGGAGCTTCCATGGAAACGGCCGACAACTGATGTGTGGAGAAGCAGGGCATGACCGAAAGTGCCGTTTCATGGATGTTCATAGCCTAGTTGTGGAATGCAAGGGAGATAACTTCACAACTGTCGGAAGAATACAAGGGAGATAATCCAGTCAGTAAAGCACTGACCCCTGTTGTTGCCGCCGTCGGCTTTTGGTGTATCTGTTTTCTGCGTTGGGACTTTGGTGTTAATATGTCTCCTTTATCTAAGTCCGAACACGGATAAATTGACTCCCAATTTCAAATTTATGCTTTCTGAAAGTGTTCCGAGCCTTGGTTTAGAAGATAATACCCGAGTGACAATTTTAAAAACATTTACGACTGTTTCTTGTGTGGATGTAGGCATTGTTCTAGCTTCCAGTAATTATCCCGCGTTTGTCAGCGAGAAAAGTTATGTTCAAGCTCTCAAGTTTTGTGGCAATGCAAAAGATGTAAGTGATGCTATCGTTCATTGACCAATTTTATGTTGTTTTCATGTCGTCGACATTCTATTAAAGCACTGGGAAGCATCATCGCAATTTTGCTACACAAATTGTCAGAAAATTGTCATTTTTTACCTACTCTTTCTTGGAGTTTTCATCACTTCTTGACACATTGGACTTTCATATTAGAACACTAAAGTAGCTAATGTTGTATATAGATTAAAAAAAAAAATCAGATTCAGTATTTTGTTTAAAAAATATTCAAATCTACATACTGTTGTACCTACAAACTTTTAACAATTTGTAAATCTGTTTGTATGCAGTGTTCCTTTAAAGTAAAAGTTAGTAATCAATCATTTTCATATTTCATTTTCCATTGTTAAACCGACGTATTCATATTATTAGGTTACCTGCATGTAGAGGTCGATCTTTCAGAAAAAGAAATCTGTTTGTGAGGTTTACATGTTACATTGGATTTGTAAAACCAGCGGCATGTGGATTTTGTTATGACGTGCCCAGATTGTGAATGGATGACTGTTCAGATCTGTGATGTCTCTATTCTATGAGATGAATGTTGATGTGCTTTTATCAAGTAAAGTCATGATCACTATTCAGCCGTTCGTTTTCTTGTCATTTTATGTCCTACATCTGAGAAAGTTGAGTAGGAAGTCACCATGACTGCGTTTCCCGAAAGGGGTGTATATTCTTGCGGTAGAGCGAGTTGTCTCCCCTTGTGTAAACGTTGTCAAAACGTCGAAAATGTCGAAAAGTTTGCTGTAGAAGCTTGTGAGCGATATCTAAACTAAGTTTGGGAATGAATAGCGGCTGCAAGTGGGTCGAAGAGTTTAATTTAAAACTAGGAATTACGGTGATAAGCTAACAGAAGTCTATGCATAGAAGTGATTACAAATCCAAAGAAAATCTTAATACGACGTTGCAAAGGATCGTATCCTTAAATTTCTGTTTGATTCAGAGATGAATTATGTTGTTCAGCATGGTTCACGGGTAATAAATCGTGAGGGGACGTAAAGTATGTAAAAAAGACAATAATCATGCACATTTCACTTACACGCTTATCACCAAAATCAGTAAACTGGGTGCGTCTATAAATAGAATTCGACCCACTTGCAGCGCCTATAGCTCCATTTCGAGACCAGAAAATATGGCCAGCTGATAGTAAGCATGAACAATAGCAGGCCTCAAAGTTACAAATTTTAACAAGGAAAATAGGCGAAATATTTGATCCCCAAATGCAAAATTAAGTCAGTCTAAATTCATAACAGTCTCTATACTAGTCTATTGTTAATAACGGTCTATATAATATTGTTTGCAACAGTTTATCTCCTATTGTTCGTAACAGTCTCGTCGCAAATGGGTTAAAGATTCCTGCAACGACGTTAAACTCCATATTCACTCACATTGAAACAGTCCATCTTCTATTCACCTATCTTATCGCCTATCTTCTTGAACGTATGTTCTGCATGTTTGCGAGTCTGTGCTTGTTCTACAAAGATTAACACACTAACAAGTGCAGTTTAGCAACTCGGCAACCATTGACAACCCTTTACTTTCTCTCTTCATTCTCTGTATCCTTCTTTCATCTCAGAAATACGAGTACATATATGCCTGTTTGATGCTTACGCTTTGAGCTTTATGTATATTTATTTTCTTTTTGTGGGAGGGGTGGGGGGAGAGGGGGGATGACAGGTATCGGTACTAACTTACAGTATGGTGGAGGAAGGCGGTATGTATGAACACTGACATTTTTCAATATTTCTATTATTATACGATAAATATCTATGATAAATATTTAGAATATAAATTGTAGCATTCTTTAACAGTACGTATAATTTCAGGCTAACATAGCTGAAGTTAGCTGTACATAAATCCTAGAAGACTGCGCAAATAATGTTTGTTTTTTTTGTATTTCTTTTTGCGCAAATATATTCTGTTTATACAAATAATAACAATATTTTAAAATATTATTATGCCTGGAAAATACAAAACTTTCACCATGGAATTTGGATTTGGCATTACGGTACTAGTACTTTGTAAATAAAATGGCATAATGTTTTAAGAAGAGCTACGGTACTCATGTGTGTAACATTATTTATTCAAGCACCCGCACCACCCCCACCAGCCAGACCACAAGCTGGGCACCCACCCCCTCCAACACCCCCACGTAATGTGGGACCACCCCCACCACCAGCTCACCCACAATCACGTCAAGCAGCACCCCCACCCCCAGCCCGGTCGCAGCAACGCACCCCAGCGCCCCCTCCCCCTGCAAGTCGACACGGCCCACCCCCCAGAGTTCCGATGGTCAGCCCACCCCGGCCACCCCCTGCCGCTCCCATGGCAGCTCCGCCCCCTCCCCCTCCGTCGTTCGGTGGTCCACCACCCCCACCCCCTCCATCTGGCGGGCCGCCCGCTCCCCCACCCCCACCCCCGCCAGGCATGGGTCCACCACCCCCCAAGATTCCTGGTGGCGTAACCAGGGGCGGACTCCTTGACCAGATCCAACACGGAACCACCCTGAAGAAAGTGGACCCCAGTGAACGGAACAGTGGAGGTAGCGACGACGCTCGCGGAAACCTGCTTAAAGCTATCCAAGGCGGAGCCAAGTTGAAGAGTGTGAGTAGGACTGATGTTAGTAACCAGGGTATCGTTTCTCAAAGCTCTCATATCCACTATGAGACCCTAATAGCGCTCTCGTAACTGCACGATCCTCATGTATTAGAGATCGCTACAAGAGTCATCATGGTCTCGTAGTAGATATGACGAGATATTTAAAAAAAAAAAATTATAATTTCTTCCAGATATGATAACCAGGTCCCTGTTCCACAGAACAATCGTAGTGTTATGAAAATCGTAACTATGTTAACATATGGGAGTTACGACTCTAGTAGCGCTACGATCGTTCTGTGGAACAGACCCCTGTCTGCAGGAGGGTCATACCAAAGGGTTGTACCAGTAGTCTTTGCATATTTATTTAATCACAATATTTACAATTGGAAAAATATTTGTGAGCGAGTTGCTTTAACTCTCTCCATGCTGGAGGCAACCGAAAATGACCTAAACAGCTGTGCCTGTGCCTTATCCAGCAGGGAAGGGGTTAAGTACACCCAGCCTCTAAAATATCTGTGAGCAAGTTGATTTAACCCTCTCCCTGCTAGATTAGACAGTCACTGCTCTTTATGGAATATTAGGTTGCCTCCAGCAGGTAGAGGGTTAAGTACATTCCAGCCTCCAAAATATCGTCTGATTGTGACAAGAATGTTGCCGTGTGTGGTGCAAGAGTTGCTCTGATGTTGCAGGTGGAGCCGCAGACAGAGAAGTCGGCGACACAGGAGGACAGCGCGGGACTGGTCGGCGCTCTGGCCCGCGCACTGGCCAACAGACAGAAACACATCCACGGATCAGGTCAGTACATGTCCTCAGTGTCAGGGTGTCTATATCCTGTACAACTGTTGCAATATATCATAGATTGTTGCAATCAGGGGCCCATTCAGTAGAACACTATTGGTATTACAGTGCTCCCTCGATATAACGCCCTTCAATGCACCATGGATTCGGATACAACGCAGGATCCAACGTGGACCCCATTTAAAAAACAAAATTGAAAAAAATATACCAGGTTTCTCTCTTTTTTTTCTCCAATTATATTCGTTGATATAACGCAGGTATTATAACGCAGGTGGCATGTCATGAACCCAAACTTCAGCGTTATATTGAGGGAGCACTGTACTACAACACTCAGCACTATACAAGTATTACTAAAATACTCGGCACTATACAAGTATTACTGAAACACTCAGCATTATAAAGATTACTACAATACTCAGTACTAAATGGGTGTTACTGAAACACTCCGCACTATGAACATTACTATAACTGTACTAAATGGGTGTTACTGAAACTCTTGAGGCACTATGAACATTACTATAATACTCAGCACTTTATGGTAGGCTATGGATGTTACACTGAAACATTCAGCACTATAGGTTTTGCATGTGTTTTCTTCCTGCAGAATGTTTTTATATTTTGTATCTATTCACAGATGATGAAGATGACGACGATGATGAAGAGGAAGATGATGACGATGATGACTGGGACGACTGAATCTTTTCGCTTGGATTATTTGCAATTTTGACGTTCACCACTCTCGACCATACTTATGCTTCCTAATCTTATACAAATGTTGGTCACAATATTTATGTGAATCTCTCTTTTTCCCATCCCCATGGTTTTGGATTATTGATATTATTTAGCAATTAATTTTGCATCATTTCACTTTAGTAATTTCTTGGTAATAATTCCAAATATTGCTGCTGTGATATAGCTCCTCCAATGTTTCTACACACAAAACAATGTTAAATATTTATTAATGGATATTTTCCCAATTTTTTATATTATAATAATATATCAGTATTTGTATACTGGTTATAAGATCAGATGGAACGTATGAACATTTTCCTGGATTTCTAGGTATTATTATATATAGCTATTATTAACTTGAACTTCCTATATTTTGATTGTTTGAATAGCCCCGGTTATAGTGCTAGGGAAGTAAATGGGGTAGAAATCATGCTTCCCCTACAACTAGCTGTATTAATTAATTGTACAATGTCAATGATGTGATTTGCAGCTGTTCAGTTGGAAATAGACCAGAAACTGTAATAATCGGGGGGGATGTGCTAGCGCTATAGGAGGGTGAGGGCAATATCCGGTACAGGGCGATAACTGGTTGTTAACCAGTATGAATACCTATTTATGGTAATGATTGTTGAATTTGTGAATTTGTTTCTTGATTGAAAAGTATTTTCAAGTGCTATCTTTCTTAGAATATCAACATTGACCTTTGAAATGAATAATAACTATTATTTCTAAAAAATAATTCTCCTCAAAGTTGGATAAGATATTAGGTTTCTGTAAATTGTAATGTATATTTATGACAAGATATCATGAGCAATAAAATATGACCAGATCAAATGTTGTCTGTCTTTAATGTGGTAACAATGAATCATGTATATCTATAATCTATGAGAAAATGTTTCTTGATGAACGCGTCCTCCATGAAACTTATGCTGGTTACCAGGGGTGCGTTCAAGCTAGAATACATATCGATATGTATTGCTACAGAAGCCGTTCAGCCAGCACGCGTAGCAATACATATTAATACTTTTCACTATGGGTCTGGAGACTGTGCGCTGTGTAGGAAAAGTGATACGCACGAAGCCGTTCAACGAGCAATACATGTAGGGAAAAATATTCTAGCTTGAACCCAGTTCAGATTCAAACTGTGGACCTTTGGCCCTGAAGTTCAACGATTTAACACTACACTAACACTCAGCCCTGAAAACCTCCACATGTTTTGTCCATTCTATGAAAGTATTACTGTTAGTAACCAGTTGTTATCATCCTTGGTCAGTACCAGCCACAGCTTGCAGGTTTGCTGCAACATTCAGAGCTATGGATGTTGCAACTTGCAGACTTCCTCCTGCCTGAAAACGAGAAGCCGTGGTATAAGTGAAAGAATCTTGAAAGTGGCTCTAATCACCAATTTAAAAAAATAATAACAAATGTAAATAACCATTTCTTTAACTCTTAATGTATACGGTACAATTTATGAGTAAACATGAGGTAAATAGTTCCTATTTTTTTTATAGTTTCTTTATTAATTTTCTATTATATTACAAAGAATACAAAACAACAATAATATCAAATAATATCTGATGTCATCTAAATATATACTGTCAAAAATAAACAGTGTATTGCGTATGTGATCATTACTGTGACGCGTCACATTTCATTGCACATTACAAAATAATTTCACCAGCATGCAGCCATGTTTCTGTCTAGGGATCAACCCTGATGTTGACCAAACTGGTGGAATATAAACATACATAGTTTGGAAATTGATACCTTGAATACAAATTCATTTTTCTATTCTTAAATTAATTTGTCTCATTTTGCAACACCAACTGATACACAATGTCTACCCCCATCAATATAAATGGATTGTCCCGTGATGAAACTGGCAGCATCCGATGCAAGGTAAGAAATAGCCTCTGCCACATCTTGGGGCTGTCCCACTCTGCCTAGAGGGTGGCGAACCACCTGTTGCTCCAGAAACTGTCCAATGATAAAAATATAAAACGCACCAATTATTAAATTGAATTAACCAGTAATACTGAACAAAACTTAACGTAGTGTTTACCTGAACTATCTACCTGAGAAAATTAAAACATTGAATATAATGATAGAAATGTATCCAAATTTTGCTCCGCCATTTATTTAATTCCCTGGTTCATTGAAGGGAGCTTATTGTCGAAGCAATGTACTAGTATGTTTGAATTCCTAGCACTGAAGTTCATAAATTTGTATATCTAAAGACACTCGGTTAATAATCTCTGTATGGAGCCATGATGTATGTATGGAACAGAGGTGTGTACCTTGCTGTAGTCTTTGTCGTCTTGATACATGCTGTATTCTCGCCTAGCAACCAGACTCACAATAGTTCCTGGACTGAACAGAGAATACGCAGAAACAACTGATATGGTATTTTTTTAAATATTTTTTTTATTTATGTAATCTTTTAAATATGGTATATTGTTTTTTTGATTAGGGGGTTTAGAGCCGCTTTCAAGTTTATTTCACTTTTATCATGACTTGTTAGTTTAGGACAGGAGGAAACCGGCAACATCCATGTTGCAACAAACCTGTGAGCACCGACTGGTGCTGACAGACCAAGGATGGATATAGTCTTAAAGCCTATAAAGGCATACAATCAAATATTGATGGTTGTCATTGATTAAATTTGAGGAATACATAATTACATTCACTTGAGCTACATGTCAGCACTTTCTTTTTATCTATCATTAATAAAAATTATATTTTTCAAGAGGGTAAATGTAAATACTAGTCTTATTCCAGACCATTCTGTATGAAACGTAACTTTTAGGTAGCCATTCAACCTTATAGTTTGGCATGAAATGCATTGACCCCCCTATTTCGTAGATTATCTCGGTAAATACTTCATGGAATCAAAAACAAAAAAACTCCATTTTCTAATTTCATTTGACCTAACAGAAATTAAAAAAT
>JAVCKZ010062848.1:0-29273 GCA_034780755.1 Lepetodrilus elevatus
ACGATAGAGAGAGATTAGAGTAGAGGGAGAGGGAGAGGGAGAGGGAGAGGGAGGGAGAGGGAGAGGGAGAGGGAGAGGGAGGGAGAGAGAGAGAGAGAGAGAGAGAGAGAGAGAGAGAGAGAGAGAGAGGGAGGATGAAAGACAGAGAGAGGAGAGACGACAGAGAGAGAGAGAGAAAGAGAAAGAGAAAGAGAGAGAGAGAGATAGAGAGAGAGAGAAGACAGAGAGATAGAAGACAGAGAGAGAGAGAGAATTCTCACCAGTCTTTGACAGCAGCTGGTACTTGCTGACGCCCTCGGTAGTGAACTTTCTCTGCACAGTGATGGTGTCTCCATACAGCCGATGCTTGTACGCATCCGGGCCTCGGTTCCTAAGCTTGATCTGGACTTCCCCCGAACTGTAACCAGCGATAGAAAACTAACTAAAACTTACTAGCCCAAATAGTGCTACAAATAACAAATTTAATGCATTTCTACTAGCCCTTTTACTAGACAAGTTCTCATTAACCCTCTCCTTGCTGGATTAGGCAACTGAATTTGTGCTTTACAATTCAGCAGGAATATTTCATCCATATGCGACCAGATATAACGAAACTCTCACCTTTTCCCAGTCTTGATGAAGCCTTTTACGGAACTTCCTCTGTTTGTGGCGGACGCCTTGCCACCCAGTCCTACCACCAGAGCTGCCACCACCGCACTCTTGCCACCTGAAGACAAATAAAGTTCCACACAGTCAAGCTTTATCCAGCAAAACTTCCAAAGAGGCAGTTTCAGGGTAAGAAGTTCCCACTCGCCCAGCACCTGTGGCCACCTTCTTTTGTTATGGGCGATTTTCAGAGAAATCACTCTTCTTATTTGACTCACTAGCCTGTTGGCGTGTTCAAAGTTGTACATTTTCCCACTAACTTCTAACCCTGCAGGTTATATATATGCAATCCATAATGCAAGGACAACATTGGAATATTTCCCTAGACAAAAGTTAAATTTTTGGTAGGTCCTTGTTCCACAGAACAATCGTTCGAGAGTTGCAATCCCTACATATTAACATGGAGTTGCTAAAGAGTTACGACTCTCGTAGCGCTACGGTCGTTCCGTGGAAGTTTTGTATAGGCAAATATTTCAGTGTCATTGTCCATTTCTTATGCTACTGTGATATGAACAGTACCTTATTCTCTTTTATTTAAATGTGTTTGTGTTGGAACTGCTTTCAAGATTATTTCACTCATATCAAGAGGAAACCCGCAACATCCGTAGCGCTGAATGTTGCAGAAAACCTGCGAGCACCAGCTGGTACTGACAAACCAATAATGATAACTGCATTGCCACTATACAGATCAAAATCACGCAAGAAATTGATCGCGGGCCCCCGAGGTGGGATTTAAACCTGGGACCTTCCTCTCCTGTCAAAACAGTATACCACTGCACTATCACCCGCCCCAATTGTAGATTCATGTGCATAGACGTACTTCCGTTTCTACCAATGATGAAGTTGACGTGCGGTCCAAAGTTGACGTCTAGTCGCGAGTGACACATGAAATTCTTCACACTGACTTTCTCAATGATGCCAACATCAGCTTCCTGGAAAAACAAAATTAACAATACAGTGCATGACATGCCACCCGCGTTATAATACCCGCGTATATCAACAAATATAATTGAGATAAATCAAGGCAGACAATCCGAGATATTTGGGTTTGTGTGTGTGTTGTGACATGTCCTTTCAATGTAAACATGGTAGAACAGTGTGTGAATCCGAAAACACCCTTAGCAAAGGAATGAAACCAGTACATTGTTTGGAACTTGTGCTAGCGAGATGGAACAGATGAGCAACCAGAACAATGATGTCACAAATTAATGAGCCTGCGCGAAAGATTTCTTTTCATGTTCAGAACACGATTCAATTACACACCAAATTGTGCGAGATCAAGTTGAAAGGAATGCCCCCATTTCATTCTATCAAAGGGAGATAATCCAATAAAGAGACACATATTTCTTGGGATCAGTGATAGACACATTACCTTTAAAACTTACTAGCCCGAATAATGATACAAATAACAAATATTTACAATAAAACATGAATGTCTACTGGCCCCTTAGGATACCTTTAGCATTGGGTGAAATGGCTCGGGCTAGGGGGCTAGTGTTAATTTTGATCCGTGTGTGTATTATACCTGTCCGATGGTGTAGTCGACTCGCTGAGACAGATCGATCTCCTCGTCCGACTGCTGCTGGGACGTGCTGGCCACTTGGTCATCGTTGCGACGCCGCTTCTTCAGGGCTCGGCTCTGACTCTCGGTCGGACGACGCTTAGACATGGTTTATACGGAGTCTGCAAGTTAAACATATAAACTTTAAAGGCATAATATCACTGATGATATCACTGTTCTAAGAAGGAATGTGAGCAAACATTAGTTATCTCCCCTTTGAATGATAAATAAAGAAGCAGTAGAGATTTGTCAACCAAACAGTGGTGGAAAGCTTTTTGGAAGTACAAAACGACCCGAAAGTAGTGCGAAACGACCAGAGATCGGTGAAAACCGACCCAAAACAATGTGGTACAAGACTCGGACGAACATGTTTTAGCACAAAACGATCCGTAACCGTCAAAAGCCAGAAAAGGTTTTAGCACAAAACGATCCGGTAATCAACCATATACTCAAAACCAGCATATTTTTCGGTTATCATTAATAATATGTTGCTATAATAAGTCATTTGCCTATTTTTTTAAAATGGATAGGTCTACGACTTAATCTGTCAGAAGGAAAATGACAGTGACAGTTAAATCATGTTTTGTTTTTGGTACGAAAACTGAAACACTGCTTAATTCAAACAGGCAAATGGTGCATAACTATCTGATTTGAGCCAAAACGGAACTTGAAAATCGTGTTATTTAAATAATGAATGTATAAACTATTACATTATATGTAAATGTAATGAAGACAGCCTATATTTTCTATGAATATCGTCATTCTGTCACAGGATTTGAAGCTTTGGAAGCTGTCATGGCGGGAAAATACGTTTTCCGGAAGTCAACCGAAATAAACTTCCGGTAAATATTTCAGCATGGCGTCTAGCAACAAACGAATCGTATACGTCGGTAAGAAACCTTACTGTTCAGTTAAAATGATTATATTTTAGATTTATTCCCACTAGTTTTTACTATATCCGTGTTTCCGCAATCGATAGTATATATAATATGTATTTTAATCATCGAAAACACAGTTTATACGTTAATCTATAATGGTGCCCGGTTTTCGCGCACATTGTTTTCTTGCTCCTACGTGATCAAATGATAATCTGTTACTGTTACTTGGTTATGCCACTTCTCGTATATTGATTGATAAATTTATACCATGTATACGTTCTACATTTTTTCTATCAGGTGGATTGGCGGAGGAGGTTGATGACAAAGTCCTACATGCTGCTTTCCTACCGTTTGGAGATATTGTTGACATACAGATACCTCTTGACTATGAAACAGGTAGTAATAGAAGCAATACAAATATGTAAAATATCCATTAAGATGTCATAAATACGTTGTGTGGTGGTTGATATGCATCTATTGCTTGGATAATATGACTTGTGCATAGCAATTCAACGATGTATTTTTATTATGTTATCCGTTTATGATTGTCAAAGCAATTTATTAACATAATACTTTTTTTCTCTCCAGAAAAGCACAGAGGTTTTGCTTTTGTTGAATTTGAACTGGCAGAGGTGAGTATCACAGGGATTGGGTCAATTATCAGTGGGTCAATGTGGAGAAATTTCAGTTTCCAATGGAACTTAACTTTATGACTCGCTCAATTAATGATATAAATAGCACACACTAGCCCACAGAGGATACCTTAAACATTAGGAGAAATGGGTATTGCTGAATTCGACATGATGCAGGGATCGAAATTAACACTAGTATGCTAGCTCGGGCCATTTCTCCCAAAGCTAAAGGTATCCTAAGGTCTAGTAGAAATTCATAACATTTGTTATTTGTATCACTATTGGGGCTATTAAGTTTTAAATTTAGTTTCCATATCGCTGATGATGTTTTGCTCCGAGCGAGATATTGGCAGATGGTCGGTATAAGATGCATGAGCTATGATTACACTGTCAAGATTTAAAAAAATATTCTGTGGATGAAGTAGACCTCCCTATTAGTATTATTTAAGATTCATGAAAAATTCCTGCTGCGACATAAAGCATAAATTCATTCATTCGTGAATGTCCATGTCTGAAATGACTTGGGTTGTGGAACTAATATTTCACAATTGTTTTGTACAATAAAATATATGCTCTTTTGTCTTTTCAAATTGTACAACAATATTATAGTAAAATAAAGAAAATGAACAGATGGAATATAATAATAATTGCATAATAATAAAAATGACAATAATTAAGTAATTCTATGCAACATTTTTTGTTTTAGGATTCAGCAGCTGCTATTGACAACATGGTAAGTGAAAGTAGGATGACCGGTTGACCACAGGCCTGTGTGTCACAAAAGGGTCGTACTGTAGTCTTGGTGTAAATCCTGGCATACACCATGTACACCATGATTTTACTATAGCAGAAAAACATTGTTTTAGGCTCTGATTACTGGTACAATCTTTTCAAGAAATACAGACCATCTTTTAAAATTATACAATAATTAAGTAATACTAAGGATAATATAATCTGGTAATTTTATAATATAATAATGTTAACATGATTAATAAATAATATATTAATTTAAATGTACTATTTTGATTTGCAATGTATGAATTTACTTCTTATTGCAATGGCAGTCATATAATTTAGAATGTGGAAATTCCAATGTTTTTATTTACCCTTTTTTTATGAAATTTAATTGTATTTGTTGTTGTTTCTTTGTTTTGCCAGAATGATTCAGAATTATTTGGGCGAACAGTTCGAGTTAATTTAGCCAAACCCATGAAGATAAAGGAAGGCTCGGGCAGAGCAGGTACTACAGCTGTGTTAATTATATTCACCATTGAGCACCAGTATAGTCATCCTGTTAGTCATCTGCCTTCTTCAGCGATAGAAACTAACTTTAAAACTTACTAGCCCGAATGGTCATACAAATAACAAATGTTGTGAATTTCTACTAGCCCTTAGGATACCTTTATAATTGTGTGAAATGGCTTGGGCTAGCGGACTAGTGTTAAATTTCGATCCCTGTGTAAATTAACATCTGTCATGGGTGTCAGAGGATGCAGTCTAATATGCTCCAAGTGTTGAACCAATGAAATGCATACATTATATTTACTGCGAGACATGCATTCCCAGTGTGGACCAATGAAATGTGTACATTATATTTACTGCAGGATGTATCCAAGTATTGAATCAATAAAATATGCACGTTATATTTACTGCAGGATTTGTGTTCCCAGTGTGCACCAATGAAATGCATACATGATATTTACTGCGGGACTTGTGTTACAGTATGGGCGGAGGACACCTGGCTACAGGAACACGCCGGGGAGACTCTCGACAACCACAAGCCTGGAGAGGAGGGGGAGACTGAGGGGGAGACAGAGGGGGGTGGGGACACAGAGGAGGGGGGTGGGGATTCCGAGCAAGGCACGAAGAGAGCAGCGGAAGAATCTTCAGAAGTAAGTATTATTTCTATAATTGTTAAATGCATGTACCATATTTTTGTTTTATTATGGTTAGATTATAACATACAGTGTCGAAAATGCAATATTGTTAATGTTTGTACCATTACTGTTGATCTACATCAAAATGTGCAATTTCTATCATTAATAAACACATCTATTGCAGACAGTGCATTGAATTTTCATAGTTTTTCTGTGTAATCTTAGTAAAGAGTACAGGATCCGCTGTTACATCAAAGGGTACAATTTTTATAATTAATAGTACCGACAACATTTACAGACATCATATTGAATTTTCATAACTTATCTACATAATCTTCGTACATGTTGTAGAGCACAGCTACACCAACGAAGAAATCTCGTACCAGTTGTCAGGTGTACTTTGACATAAAGATTGGAAAGAGGAACGCTGGGCGTATTGTCATCGAACTCAGGCCAGATGTAGTACCAAGAACTGCAGGTAAAAGCAGACAGCGTTAATTCATCCTCTAATTTCTAAAATACAGGTCCAGTGTCTGCTTACGTACGTCACCAGCAATTAGAACAATTAGAAAATTCACCAATGCTCACATCGCGATCAATGCAATTTTGTTTTTTTTTGTTTCAGAGAACTTCCGATGTCTGTGTACTCACGAGAAAGGGTTTGGATACAAAGGCAGCTCATTTCACAGGATTATTCCATCATTTGTATCCTTTCAATGCAACCTGTCTCCAATCCATTTAGATCTTACTATAACAGAAATTAAGAAAATAATAAGGGGTCATTCTCCATAGGCTCAATGTTAATAGAGGTGAAATTTATCGCACAGATACCTTTAACATTGCAGATTTTCAAATGGCCCCAGAACCCCCTATAAATTTGAACACTGCTATAATTTCAGACATAATTGTATATAATAGCTGCCCATTGTTGAACAATTCTCACTATACAGTAATCAATGTATCAAATAAGTGAATATGCCTAAATCTCCCCATCATGTTATCAGCACTACAGGTGTTGCAGATTTCCTCCTGCCGTAAACTGATAAGCAGTGAAGTGATCTTGAAATCGATGAAAAGTCCAAGTAGAAAACTAATCTAATCTGCACACTCTTTAATTACCAATCTATGCCAGGTAAAGTAATTTATTTTCATGGAGACTTGTATTTTTTTTTAAATGAAATTTTAAGCAATATTTATTTCAAAAAAACAATTCTGCGATCCACGCACAGCCAACTTAAGGGCTATCTGAACATGTCTTTCTTTGTGCAATATGGCCAATATGTAAGGACTATTGAAGCTATTTCCTTAACTCTGTGAAAGATGTGTCAAGGTGGAGACTTCACAAACCACAACGGAACAGGCGGGAAGTCCATATACGGCAAGAAATTTGAAGATGAAAACTTTACATTGAAACACTTGGGGCCAGGTGAGGTCAATGAATTATACTCAACAAAATTAATTAATGGCCAGTTGCTGTTTTGGACATATAAATTTAGCTTTACGATAACTTTATTATTGAAGGTTGCACTGAATCAGGGGGAGATAATTTTATGAGACTTTGTTATACATAAACATATATACCAGGAACCAATCAAATTGGCTTCGACTTGGTTTTCAACCATTACCTGCCAGTGTTTGTTCATGTTCCTTCACCATTTATTATTATATTAAAGACTATCGGCGAAATATATATTTATTTATTAAATTGAAAACAAATCTGGTCAGTGAATCCATAAGCCAGGGATCAAAATAACTGTTGCCTTATGTATGTTTCTAGCTAAATATATGTTGTGTGAACCTTGTAGCTATATTTTTAAAACTACAATTGTGGTTATCTGTGTTTCGTGATCGACAGGGACACTATCCATGGCAAATTCAGGACCCAACTCCAATGGATCCCAGTTCTTCATGACGACAGAGAAAACTGAATGGTAAGATAGCCACATCTACCATTATTGATCAACCAATACACATTTCTTTTATTTCATCTTCTTTCTCAGTGTTGTTGGGTATGGGTAAAAGATTCCCGCAATGACGTAAAACAATAATTCACTCACTCAGGTCATTATTTTTACATTAATTTTAACGTGTTCACCATTTTATTTTTACATTCATTTCAATATGTTTATGTCCATGTTTTATAATTATATATTATATTTTGCTATTTTAAAGTTTATTGATTAAAAGTAAATCACCCATGACCATTCTTATTAAGTGTGGAAAGGATGCTATATATATTATAAATATTGTATAATAATTATAAAAATAATAAGAATGGTAATAATATTAAGAATGGTAATAATATTAATAATAATAATAATAAATAATCATAATAAATTCTTACTTTCCCATGCTAAAATATATTTGGCTCAGGTTTTCTTTTCTGAAGACCTGAAGGCAAAGTGAGTTGTCTTCCTTACATCAAAACACATGTTAGAGACCTAATATTTAATCTTGTAATGTTTCCAGGTTAGATAACAAGCATGTAGTGTTTGGAAAAGTCATCGAAGGTTTGGATGTGGTCAGGAAAATGGAGGTATGTGTGAAATATTCCCACTACAATGTAAAACATTCATTAATTCATTCATTCGATTAAATGAATGCATAATTAAATAATTACGTTTATATGGTATACATGTACATTTTTGTCTTCATTACAGGCATGTGGAACTAAGGGAGGTAAACCAACAGAGAAAGTGGTTATTGGAAACTGTGGTGAATTCGTATGAAGAAAGAACCATGAGGATATTAACACAGGATATGTGTGCACTGTTCTTGCAAAACTTGAAATTTTATCTTTCAAGAGAAGACATTTCATCAGAGACGAAACACCAGAGAAATTATCAGACAACTGCAAAAACCCTTGAAGAAAATGAAAACTTGGTCATTAGTATGTAATTCCATGTTTCAACTGCAGCACATTCTTATTGTTCTCTTGGAAATATCTGTGGAGAACTTAGAAGCTTAGCTACTAATAGGAGCGTGCCTACAGATAATTTGGTCTTTGGGAAGCAAATTGAGGACAGTGACATTCCTGCTGTCCTTCATACCAGTGGGGCTGCATCTTTATCTAACTCCTGGATACGCCCCTGCTTTGTGAACAGTTGACATTTTCATTTCAAGAGAGGAACTTGAAGAAATGCAAATCATGGCAGCCTGAAAGATGTGTTCGGGAACTTTGCCTTTGGTGGAATTGTCGGCGCTTGTGTCACCAGATTGTTAATACAAGTACCGGTATCCGGATATAGCGCGCTAAGAATATGATGTATTATCTCACAGAGCAAGACATTATGGTTCTGGTTCCATCTTATCATCACAGATGAATGTTTATTAATGTTGGTGCAAACAATACT
The DNA here is from genome assembly GCA_034780755.1 of Lepetodrilus elevatus. Lineage (NCBI taxonomy): Eukaryota > Metazoa > Mollusca > Gastropoda > Lepetellida > Lepetodrilidae > Lepetodrilus > Lepetodrilus elevatus. The sequence goes on from JAVCKZ010062848.1 coordinate 8,947, forward strand.
TATCTTTAAGAATCTTGCGTGGTACAAATCAACATGCTAGTAGAATATCATTGTTGGACGTATACCATGGATAGATGGTTTTATTTTACATCTATGTTTTTATGGAATTAGCAAAATGAAAGTTGACTCATGTGATTCAAAATACATGTGAAATAATTAATAAATATCTTTTTTTTAAATGCATTCCATTAGATCTTTTATGGAACATAGATATTTGCAAACGGGTTTACCCTACTGAGAACCAAATAGGGGAACAAAAAGTACCACATTTTAACTTACTAGTACCTGATTGGCCAATTTCTAAATCTTTCCTAAAGGTCACACTCTCCTCTGTCACAGATTGTCACATGTTGTGTTCTCCTAAAGTAGAGAATGTGGAAGGTAGCGGTTTGATCAGGGATCGTGTCATACCAAAATATATTAAAAGATTGTACTTGTTGTTCCCATGCTTGGTGCTTGGCATTAACCATCACCATGCTGAAGGCAACCGGAGATGCCCCAAAGAGCAGTGCATGTGCATTATCCAGCAGGGAGAGGGTTAAAGAGTACAGCAAGGATTGCTGGCTCTGAATCAGCATACTGTGTCTGAGTGGGGGTAGGCTACCGTAAATGCTGATTATTACATGCATATTTAATATTATTCTAAAATACTGTAATAATAGGCAGTGAGTAAAATTATTCTAAAATACTGCAAGTATGGGGAGTGCATGTACATGTATACTTGCTTTGGGAGAGGGGTGGGGGTGTTTGGCTAGTAGTAGACACTTGAACACTTCACCCATAATGGTCGGTATAGATAGGTGAAGTATAGTATTCCAGCAGCGACGTCAAGATAAGTGACCCTGCTATACTCAAAGGTTGAAGCGCCAGTACTGTAACTATATTATGTGTTTGTTTTAAAATAACGTTAGCTAGGGAAATTGATGCACGTGCTTAGCAATTATGTAGTTAGCATTATATTATTTTAACAATGAAAAATGCTAGGGGTGACAGGTAATTTTACTATTGCGATAGTATTGGGATAAATAGAATTACTATCGCGGTACTCTCACAATTTGACAAATATATCGCGATAGTATCACGATAGTACTTGAGTATGCAAGAGTAATGTTAAATGCATGGTCAACCATATTTTATTGGGTAACTAGCTACATTTCACGCATATCCCACTGGTTTAAACTGTATTACTGCTCTAGGCTGAACTTGATGTCATTAGTTGGAATCAGGTCAGTCCAGGACAAGTTGCAATTTCAGAAAATAAGCAGAGATAAAAAATAAAAATAAAAACAAACTATCGGATACACCCCTAAAAAATGCCCATATGCCTACATGCTCAAGGTACACTTCAAGACCCTTCACACACATTGTCATTAGAAACATAATGGCACCAGAAACCTCAAGCGGAGTTCCAACATTTTGTAGAAAGCCTGACAATAATATACCTTCAGGTCCTTAATTAATTTTGATGAGTATATATTCATGTATGATAACTGCTACTGCAGCGGTTGTTGCCTGTCGCAGAAGCATAACTCGACGACACGTGTTATCATGGCCTACATCACTATCTTATCAAACCTTTTACCGTGACTATTTGTCATTACCTGGTACATCCTCACTCACAGGGATTTCAGCTTGAAACTCACTACAAGTAAACTTATTGTGAGATGTAATTTATCAAACCACGCACAACATGCTTCATGTCTATTTGTTTCTGCTTACGATCCCAATGATGTACGGTCACATCGCATTGTCAAAAACACAAAGTTATGTCGATGTCTTAAAACGAGGTGCATATGTCCTCGATCGGGAACAACACAGTTTTCGTCGCAACTTGGTGATTCCTGATCTAACGTTATTACGGATAGAAGATTTGTTGGACTTTTTGCTAAATGCCAAAGAGGACAGAGGTATATTATATTCAGAATCCGGTGGCGATCATCATCTGGAAGGCACTGTTCCTTCAGAAATGTGTGTTAATTATACAGAATTGGTCCTAGCAGAAGCATTGGAAAGGAAAGAATGGGCGCTGAGAAGTAGGTATTTTGAAAGTTATTTGTCCAACCTTGTTTTTATGTTCATGTAATATTTGACAGGCTTAATTGCAGACTTGAAGTGCATATTTGAACATGCAAGTGAATCAATAGGCGCTTGTCACACCTATTGGATTCGTAATAATAGAGATTTATAGTTTTGTTATTATATTTTTTACAAATAATATATTTGTGACAAGTGCCTGTGAGTGAATAATATCACATGATCAATAGAGATTATGTGACATGGGATACAAGAACCCTCTCGCTGAAAGTTGAACGTGGGAAATCTAAAGGTACTGTATCTAGTACCCCGGGCAATGGTTCAGTGTTCCATGTTTTTACTTCTGTACTCACCGTGAAGTATAGGCCTACTTTCTACATGTCAATGCACATTTATATTACGGCCAACTCCATGCTCAAAGCCATTATCACGGCGCTATGCTACCCCTTCTAGAGTGGCAAGAGCAGATATCATCCTTGGTCTGTCAGTACCAGCCGGTGCTCGCAGGTTTACTGCAACGTTCAACGTTACGAATTTTGCGGGTTTCTTTCATGTAGTCGTGATGTAAATTAAAGAATCTTGAACCACAATACCATTTTTTATTTTTTTAAAACCCACAATATTTCTCCTCACTTTCCCTCTTAACCCCCTTGGGAGTATACTTTGTAGATCTGTCGCTATTTCAGTGGTGGATGCTACGGCCAAGATAGGGAGCAACATCTTGGGAGGCGAGGGTGTGTGGCTGGGGTCATACACAGAGTGCGTCAACACTGTCGCAACCTTTCCTGGGAATGATTCAGTAGCCCTGCATCAATTTAATGCCAAATACTGCATGGCGGAGATAACGGGGCCTGGTCTTACGCCTGGTGCACAGGTATGCTCTTATATCCACGGACTAGTCTCGTAATATCGGCGTAACAAAGTGACATATAGAGTAGAGCGGCTGCTAGCCGCACACTAGCGATTTCCGTCGCCGATTTTTGTCGGCAGACGGAAAATCGCAAGTGTGCACTGGCCGGCGACTGCAATTGTTAGTCTTGCCGTCAGATCGCACAATATCTATTTGGAGCACCGCACACTAGGCGATTGAAATCCGACGCAAATCGCTAGTGTGCGACCGCTATTAGGGACAAGATTGTTCAAATTGTCATAAAAGTTGGCGTGTCTTCATGATCATTTCTTATACTAGTATATATATGCCTAGCAGATATTTTGTATGGAAGCTTTCTACCAAATTTGGAATTAACTCGGCTTGAAAAACCTGCTGCCATTCTTCTTCATAAATGTGTCTGCGACTACTGGATCCCTGTGACGTTTGGAAATTATTCGTTGTTATAAACTCAAATGATTATACTAGTATACTAGGCTATCCCATGGACTCCTGGCCCCAGATTAAATTTTGTTGAGTACATTACGGTTAACTTACGAATGACACCGCTTTGTACAGGCGGGCCCAGACTACTACTGTAAGTACTGTATACCAGGATGTCGTAACGTTGTTTACTTGTACTGAGCGATATGACTTATACATAGCTTTGGACGACAAGATAATTAATGGACAACATGAACTGGTTCTTTCAGCCAATGGTGTACTTCCTGACAGGACTGTGTGTTCCTAGCATGTGTTCTGGGCCCGATATCACAGCTATGTTCAATTCACGTAAGTCTATACACGAATATGCTTGTGACTACTAATATAAGCTACTCTCGAGTATGACAAATATTAGAATCGGCTACAAATACAATCATTACTTTGTGACTCTACGAGGAATGTCACGATGTCAATGAAATTCGTCTGACCGGAGTGGTTATTATCAAGGAATTATTGGCAGAAGCGTTTAAATACTTTCCAAATTATGATTGAACTACTAATCGTAAAAAAAACATAGGTCTATACATGTAGGCTACCTGGGTATCGTTTATCGAAGTCCCATATCATCTATATATAATAAGCTCTCGTAAGTGCACGATCCCTATTGTACTACTACTACTACTACTACTACTACTACTACTACTACTACTACTACTACTACTACTACTACTGCTGCTACTAAATACTACTACTACTACTACTACTACTAGGTTTCTACTACGACAACAACTGAGTCTCGATGCAGAGGGTGCATGATACTGTTTATAAAGATGACATACTTATTATATCGGTATCAATTTGTCTACAGTTCTGGACACTGGTACTGCGAATGGGAGCAGTTTCCAAGTGAACACAACAATATGCCAGGAGCGAACCCTTGAATATGATACCAAAGCCATCATTGTGCTGTGAGTAGCTATACATGTATACACAATAACTGTATGTTCAATGATGTTCCTGTAACTAGAAATTAACCGTGAACATATCTAATTATAGGTGCTCATGCCAGATGATTCTGTTCCTGGGTTTGTCATTAATTTTATTTAGTTTTAGGGCCATTTTCAAGATAGTTTCTGTCACATCGCGGAGTCATTTTACGCCTTGAACTGTTCCCTTGCCCTCGTAGTCAGTGCTCGCTGAATGATAACATTGATAAGTGGGAGAAACATGAAGCACCCTTGGCGCTTACTGTTGCAGTAAACCTCCGATCACGGGCTGGTGTTGACGAACCAAATATAAATACTGCACCACAACTATACAGATAGCGCACCCTATCATTATATACATGTACTTGTCAAAGACATTCCGTAGCAATTGTTTCGATTTTTAATGATTTTTTACATTTATTTGACATAATAATGTAGTAATTTAAAAAATAAAAAATTAAACATTAGCAATTGAAATAAATACTATGAAACCCTATCAAGACAGCGTCGAAAAAAAATGTAACTTCCGTAAATATTGATGTAGTGTCCCCGGCCGGGTTCGAACTCAGTACCTTCCGATTAGTGTGACTACACACCGCGCGCATCTACAGCCTACATCTTGGTGTTTCTTCCCACAGGGTGATAATCTCAGTGTTTATATCCCTAATGCTGTGTGGCACGGTAGCTGACATCATCTGGATACAGAGACCAACATGGAAGCGAGAAGAACACCCGACAGAAGACTACACGAAAAACAACACTGTGAACATCAAAGATTCGTCCTGTGAAAACGTCCCTCTCCTGAAGGAAGCTCCAGATTCCGATGTTAAGCAAAGTTCCCCAGGTTTGATAATTTGCTGAATTGCAGACAGACAGACAGATAATTTATTAACGTCTCACCTCACATAAAATACGGTACATAAAATAAATAAAACATTGCAAGGTATTTATAAGCTTTGAGTTAGATATTAAAAAATCCACACATCTGCAATGTCATATCGCATAAGTATACATGTTGCGCATGTGCATATCTGCGTGTCACATCTGTGACTTAAATTCACGTTTCCTACTTTACATATTTATCTGTAATGTCACATACTAGTAAACTACACATGTCAGTATGATGCCATGTCCCATACATGTAAGGGTTCATAGCCAAAACAAAACAGCAAAATGGCACCACGATATATAGCGAAAACGGCGCCATACATTTGGCCATAAGAAGGCCTATGCATATATGTAACACCAAGATTTCACATCGCATATAATATTTATTAAGATATGCATATTTCACGGTTCACACATGACATATCTGATTGGTGTTATATGACATTTATAAGTTTTATATTCACGATTCACGCATGTTCCTGCAGGATTAGGGTTGAAGATGCTCACGGCGTTCTCTGTCTACACCAACACGTGCAAACTGTTCAACGTGTCCTCAACCCCGGGTGCCATCTCGTGCATACACGGGATACGCTTCTTTAGTATGACGTGGGTGATCCTAGGACACACGTACGCATTTGGCTCGGGCGTTGCTTGTAAGTATAAGGCCTACTATGTCTACATGCCATCTCCAAGGGTACAACTCCGAGCTATGCTTACTCCGTTTAACGTATGCATTTATCGAATAAGTCACGTGGGCTAGGCGCTTGAACAGCTACTGAGGTTTATAGAACCTATTTCAAGATTATTTCACTTATACCACGGCTGAGCAGGAGTGCTGAATGTTGCAGTAAACCTGCAAGCATCGGCTGGTACTGACAGACCAATGCTACAAACTAACTACTAGTATATGACAGAATGCTGAGTTCACATGATTAAATCAATAACAGCAAGGGTCTATCGTAAATGTTTAATCCAATTGAAAATAAATACATTAATACATGTGGTGTCCCCCCCCCCCCCCCCATTTGTCAGAACCCCATTTGTCAGGCACCGACCAGACCCTCATTTGTCAGACTCCCATCTGTCAGACACCCAGATAATCTCTAGCTCATTTTGAATTAATATCTTACGGTCCATATCTTACACGTGAATGCATACCTTACTAGTAGTCATACACTAGTTTTATCCTGTCAGTTTTGTTCCTGATAGATATTGAAATCCATGCAAATGTAATAAATGTGTGTTGTAGTAAATAGGGTGGACTACAGTGCTTGTGCAGTGAAGACATGGACGATTATGGCAATTGTTAGCGCTGATGTGTCTGTAGACACGTTCTTTACCATTAGGTAGGTATCACCAAGAATTAATATCACTAGTCCTTGTCAAAGACATTTTGTGGCAATTTATTTCGATTTTATTTTATTTTTTAAATATTGGCACTTACAAAAATGTACAAAAATAAGATTCGAAAAGTCATACAAGGATTACTATTTGATCCAATGTTGTTCACTCATGGAATATATAATATATGTTTTGATCGCCAACCCAAATTCGTTCACAACCGTCTCATTTTCTGTAGGCCACCACTAATCAAAATTCGGCTGAACATTTAATTTCCGGTTATATTCGGGAAGGTTATAATTAAGAGAACCAAGAAGAGAGGAGCAACATGATTAATACATGTATATAGCCGGTGTACACACGTTTTGGGGATATATGATTAGATGAAAATAAAATGGAGAATATATTTAATTCGAAGTGTCGCATTCTAGCCACTATAAAATGCTCATTCACATTGCTATCTCATCCTAACGGGTACCCATTCTCTGCTAGGTGAACTTATGGGCACTTTCCAACTAATTAAGCCATGTGATATATAGGGTTTTCAGCCTGTGTGAGTGTGAGAGGGATGGACACAGGGACGTATCTGTGATCATACACATTATATGGTGTTCATGTATATTATCAGAACGTTCTTCATCTTTGTTTGACAGTGGCTTGCTGGTATCATATCTGGTCTTAAAGGAGCTCTCTCGCAACAAAGGGAAGCTTAATTGGATCATGTTCTATTGCCACCGATTCTGGAGGTAATTAAAGCCACACTGCGCTTTAATACATTCGCATGGTATCATATTATTATTAATTATTAAAGAAATACTTCAATAAATCAAACCAATATTATAAAGAGTATTTAGTATGCGGTGCAGTCCACATATATATGTTAACGCTAATATAGCGCTGTTAACAAGTTGACAGACAGGCACAGATTATCACGAACGTACACTATGTAATCAATGGTAGGGTAACATGCAAAACCATGACCCCTGAATTTAAAGGATCTTCCCGTAGGCTGACACCTCCGTACATGTTGGTGATGATGGTATACGTCCCGCTATTCCGGTATTGGGGTTCCGGTCCGCTGTGGCCCCTGAACGGAATCAAAAACTGTACGAACTGGTGGACCAACCTCCTGTACATTAACAACTTCTTCAAGAGTGACGACATGGTAAGCGTTGTCGTAGACATTATAATGGGTCGTTTTCTGCATTGTAAGGTTCTTGCCATTACCATCCATTAACCCGCTCCCTGCTGAATTAGGCAAAAACACTGCTCATTAGGGCATCAACGGTTGCCTTCAGCAGGGAGAGGGTTAAATGTAAACACTTTTCAGAGGATGTAGTATAGGGATCTACGCAGTATAAAATGCTGCTTATATATATGCACAATTTACTAATATATATACTAAGCACACACATTAAAGGAACACTATTCAGGAATATGATTCATATGGTGGTGACAGTGATTCTCAGCTATTGAACATTAATTGTGTGGGATGTTTTGGTAAAGGATAGTTTACTCACGGCAACCTGAACTTTCACAATTTACTAGTTATTATTCAAGATTTATTCTCTTTCAGTGTATGCCGTGGTCGTGGTATCTGGCCAACGATATGCAGTTTTATATATTAAGTCCCCTAGTCTTTGTGCCTTTCTTCTAGTGAGTATATTTCTGTACTATCCAGGAGTGGTAGAATCCAGCACAATGGTAGAACCTTTGGACGGCAGAGCCTAAAGGCCGGGATTCAAATCCCGTCCCGCATCAATGTTCGCGAAAGTCACGTTTCTGACGCGATATTGATAGGATGCACTGTCTGTATAAAGTGGCAATGCAGATATCATCCTTGGTCTAACAGTACCAGCCGGAGCTCGCAGGTTTACTGCACCATTCAGCGCTATAGGGATGTTGCAGGTTTCCTCCTGCCCCTAAACTGATAAGCTGTGATATAAGTGGAAAATATCTTGAAAGCTGCTCTAAACCCATTTAAAAATAATTTTAAAAAACGTGATTATATATTTTAAATGCTTGTGTTTATTATGTATATCACAGCTCACGTATTGCGGGGGCCGTTTCCGTGACGATATTTCTTCTCGGAAGTTCTCTGGCTGGCGGCATCATCTCATCAAAATACAACCTTGCCCCTTCATTTCTAGAACTAGATCCCAAGTTAGTATATATACATGTATACTGTATATTTAAAATAAAATAAAATTAGGGTTAATTTAGAGCCGTTATCAATATTATTTCACCGGCGTTGCGAGGATGCCTTCGATATGGATTACTTTATATGCCAAATTATGATGACATGATTCCCTGCTAAATTGTTCCATTGTGCATGTATAATGTGTTTTGGGCACATTGTATATGCCTGCAGCAGTGAGGAGGTTAAATTCAGGTTCCTACGTGTTTTCTTTCAGGAAGTTCGAGTATTTTTTCAATGACTATTATATGAAACCCTACACACGCATAGGAACCTATGTTATTGGGATGCTGACAGGATATCTCTTGTACAAGACAGATTGCAAGTATAAGATGTCAAAGGTAATATTTTAATGAACTTCTAGATCGTACAAAAGAAAATAGTTATTCTTCAAGTAATATAACGAATTTCTTCTCTATATTTGGAAAAGAAATGTGATAATTCAACGTTTCTTTAAAGACATACTATCACAGTTGATAGACCTGTATAATGGACAAACGAATTTCGATCTGATGTATCCACCCAAAAGTTGTTAATTACTGATGTCCCCAATAGCCTACTCAATAGTTATCAACATATTAATGTTGTATATGAATATAGGGAACGTTCCGCTATTTATCTTGTCTTTGATGCATCAACTGAACTATGAAGGAATTGTGAGAAAACGTTGCCGTTGCGTATTATATTTTAAAGTCGTACCACTGAGTTATATCACCTTGCATTGACATAATGAAGCAAATAACAATACGACCATATTCAGGTTGTCTATCAGTAGACTACAGGGGGTTACAGTAGATATTTGTCAATATTAAGGACATACTATATCTGTTTGGTTCGTTTATATCTATACAATACATATTATATAGTAGTTCTTGTCAAAGACGTTTCGTGTCAATTTTTAATGATTTTAAACATTTTTTAAAGAGCCAATTTTTCAAAAAAAGTTCCAAAATAATTATTAATCGAAAAGATTGCCATGAAACGTCTTTATCAAGAGTAGGGCCTATAAGAAACCGTATTATTGTAATGTATACGTCTCCACAGTTCTTTAATCTGGTGGGATGGGCAACGGCTACCGCGGTAGCGCTGGCCATAGTGTACGGCATGTACGACAACATCAACGGTCATCCTGTGACCTTGGAAGCTGCCGCCTTCTACAATGCCGTCCACAGAGCAGCCTGGGGAGCGTGCGTCTCCTGGGTCATCTTTTCCTGCGCCACCGGAAATGGAGGTGCGGGTGCGGGTGCATCCCTTCTCTTTCACTCACTCTCTCTCTCTCTCTCTCTCTCTCTCTCTCTCTCTCTCTCTCTCACTCTCTATTTTATTCACCTGTAGGCCCTACTATCCTTTTCAAAGACGTTTCGTGGCATTTCTTTTCGATTTTTAATGACATTTTACAAATTTTTGGACGTGTAACAGTTATCATATATTCTTTCATTTGTTTCACATTTCAAATGAAAGAATATATGATAACTGTTTGCTCTATAACAGACGTGTCAAAATTTTTTAAAACACACACAAACAGAAATTTAAGGATACGATCCTTTGTAACATCGTATTAAGATTTTCTTTGGATTTGTAGTCACTTCTATGCATAGACTTCTGTTAGCTTATCACCGGAATTCCTAGTTTATACTCTTCGACATTCGATGACCCACTTGCAGCCGCTATTACTACTATTTAGGCCTAGATCTACCCCAGATTACGTTTCTATCTGTACAGGCCCTGTGGATGCAATACTGTCATACAAGCCGATAATTCCTCTCAGTCGTCTGACATACACAGCCTACCTGGTCCACCCTGTACTATTAATACTCTTCTACTACGGCAGAGAACAACTATTCCTGATGTCAAACCTGAACGTAGTAAGTCTTGCCTGGCTTGTAACATTATGCTGACGCCAATATAAATTTATATACTAAATACGAAAGACCAATTTAACATGTTAACTATATAGTATCCTCTGCAATCTAATTAAAAGTATCGCTCCAAATATATACTGACATACACTCAACAACGATGTTGAGCGTATGTCAGTAATATTTGGAGCGATAATTTCGATCTAATTTTAATTAGATTGCATAGTCTGGGAATTTGAAGCGCTTTGCTTGGCGTATTTCTTTCGATTTTTCTTTTTTCTTTTTTTTATAAAGATTATTATTATTATTATTATTATTATTATTATTATTATTATTATTATTATTATTATCATCATCATCATCAGTATTATTATTATACACATTTACATAGCGGAAATATCAAGAATACCTACATTAAAGAAATCATCCTCGGAAACACAGGCCATTTATGACTACACTAACCATTATTTGATGGAGGTTATTATAGTCATTATGACCTGGGTTTTCGATGATGTAAAGAAATAAGGTGATGCTGTTAAATATCGACTAGAATTTAATCTTAATTTTAAAAAATAAATGTATACGGATTTCATCAAATACTAACATTTATTTTCAGATATGGACATTTTTTGGTCATCTTGTGGCTTCCTATATTGTGGCATACGTGACGTCATTAGCGTTCGAAGCTCCGATGATGGGTTTAGAAAGAGCTATTTTAAAGAAGAATAAATGACTGAAATAAATGTTCATGTTTGTGTGGAAATACGCATGCAAATTATATCTATTATTATTATGCCTATTTGTTATTTTAACGTATTGTGTGATCTATTATAATTTCTTACACCAGGAATATATGGAGTTGTATAGTTATTATTCCAGATGATATGCAGGAGCATTATTGTTTTTATTTATTATATTATTGTGTTTGTATTAATATGATTATGTTCCAAGGATAATAAAAAGGAATCCGATGTATGTTATAGTATACCGGCAGTTTGTGTGTGTGTGTGTGTGTGTGTGTGTGTGTGTGTGTGTGTGTGTGTGTGTGTGTGTGTGTGTGGTGTGTGTATATGTGAGAGAGAAGAGAAGAGAGAGAGAGAGAGAGAGCGAGAGAATATAAAGCGCGCGCGCGTGTGTGTATACATGTGTGTGAGCGTGCTTACGTGTACTAGTATGTGTGTTTTTAATTTTAATTTTTGTTTAAATGGCCATGTGAGTAATTCCTATTTTACAAACGTTGTAAGTAGGCTATATCAGACAGGAAGATTCACTGCAGTTATTATACATTCACCAATGAATTAACTTATATTTTATTATGTGTACTATTGAACAATATTTGTCAAGAATAAAGTTTGAATGTATTGACCAATCCTTTGTTCTGTTATTCACTGTTCCTCGGAGAAAGACAACAATCAAACGTGTATACATGTGTTTATTAGAAACATTACATTTGAGCATACATCAATGGCCCACGTATTCATCCCAAACAGATATATCACATCCTCTTATACACACGTTATTAGCATAGGCCATTACAAACAAAAACCTCACGAGCAAGCAGTGGAGTATATCCAGGATTTTTGAAAGGAGAGTGGCTCCTAAATAGTTAGGACACCGTCGACTCGTGAAACAGGCCCCAAGGGCCTAACCCCAAATATGACAATTACAGAAAACCTATATATAATTGGAAATTACAAAATTATAAAATACTTCCGAAAAGGCTATATTGCATGTCCATGTTATATATGTTTTACCTATGCATTTTTAATATGTAACTACATGCGTGACACGTTAATAAACAATTCATTCATTCATTGTATACACGTACACACAAGCTAAGCATGTTATTCAGGAGTGTGGTAGCCTACGTTGTGAGTAGCCTTACCGACTATGATAAAACACATGTATTCACGTTGTGCAAGATGATAAATTCCGACTAAACAAAGTACTAGTATTCCAAATAGCCTACTCGTATAGTAGATTTGATTTATTTAGGCCTATGATTATTATTATTATTATTATTATTATTACCGATATTATTATTATTATTATTATTATTATTATTTTAATATATATTACGGGAGTTTAGAATGTTCACATATTATGTTCTTTTTTTAAAAAATGGATATGATTAATAATAATAATGATAACATGAATAGTAACTAAAATATAAATTATCAAATAAACAGATAAAAATCTAACTTTTTCCGCATCATCGGAAATTACCTCCCTTTCATCCCTCTTGAAAACTAGAAAACAGAGAAAACCCAGGCGGCGAGTGGGATGTCGTTAGAGTTTTTGTGCTCTGCAAAAATGTTTACTCTACATAAAATTACATGCTAAATGGTTAAAATTCAAACACGCATTTAAAATAAGACATTACTTTGTGTAATTCGACTACCAATGGTTGAATTTACTGGCTAAGGATACCATAATCGTCTCTCAAACTCAATGACGCAGACGTGAATGAAACTGTCGGTGCATGTTTTTGTTTTTACCGTTATACGGTTAGACTGTTTCTTGTTTGTATTAATGGAAAGAAAGTATAATTAATATCACACGAAACAGAGACAAAACTTGGGAGGTTTGCATCCATATTATACGAAACTGGACTTTCGAATTTAGTGCACCGTGGTTGTGTTTGTTTTGCACATTCTGCAGTTTCCTGTGGAGTTTCTCAACTTTCTGATTGACTGTCAGATCAGCTGATAATGGCGACAGAGACTCTGTATCCACCAGGCACTCTGGAGCCTGGAGAGATTCCCCCCGAGCTGCTGAATGGACTTGAATACAATGGCAATGGCACTGCGGCTGATGAAGAACCTGTTGTTGATATTGTTATTAACAATGTTGTGTGTAGTTTTAATACAAGATGTCACTTGAACCTGAAGAGAATTGCTCTGGAAGGATGCCATGTTGAATATAAACAAGAACAGGGTGTAAGTTGGTGTAGTAATTATTTTAGTTGCAGGGATGAAACTTAACTTTAAAACATACTCGAATCGCCCGAATAATGATATTAGTAAACTTCAGGGTTGGAACATAACTTTAAAACATACTCACCTGAATAATTATATAAATAACAAAACATGAAATTTCTACTTGCCCATAGGATACCTTTAACATTACGAGAAATTGATCGGGCCGCCGGCCGAGTGGGAAACTTCTAACCCTGAAACTTTAGTAACAAAACGTGAAATTTCTACTGGGATACCTTTACTATTGGGCTACTAGTTATATCCCTGTAGTTGATGTGGGTGGTAGTGCAATGGTAGAATGTTTGGACTTTGGAGCCAAACGTTTTGGGTTCTAATCCCATCTTGGGGCCATCAATGTTCATGAAAGTTACCTTTCTGACCCAATATTGATGGGGTGCAAGTTGTCTGTACAGTGGCAATGCAGTTATCAGTACCAGCCAATGCAACATTCAGCACTACAAATGTTGTGGAGTTTCCTCCTGCCTAAACTGACAAGCCATGATACAAGTGAAAGAATCTTTAATGTGGCTCTAAACCCTGCATATGACGGCCTCGTATAAACCTGACACTCGCCTTATAACATACTGAATCTGGAAGTTCCGGTCCTGTTTAACGTTAATTACGATATATGCGTATAACGGACTTCGCATATAACAGACACAAATAGCTGATCCCAATTAGTACGTTATATGCAAGGTCTGCTGTATTTATAAAAAAAAAGACGAATTGAGAATCCTTGGTAAGAATGCCATAGAACTTTTTCAAACAGAACTATTTTGCATTATAATATTGGATGCACACATGTTCTCTATTGGAGTATGAACCTTTCAGTTCACTGTTTTTAAATCGATATAATTCATGATTGTGCTATTCCTGATTTTTTATATAAATTGTGTCACTGTTTCAGATGCTGAATATGAAGTTGAGACATCCATATACCACCGCTAGTATTTGGTCTTCAGGGAAAATAACCTGCACTGGAGCCACCAGGTATTATTGTGCATCTGACCGGCCTCCTGCTATAAACTAACTTACTGTCATGACATATGAATGAAGTAATCTTGAAAGATGATCAAAGTCCAAATTAAATAAATACAAATTTTAAGTAGTAAGATCATTTGCAAGGGGTCAAAGCTTACTAATAATGTTATTACTTATTCTGATACAACTATTTTCTCGGACATCTAGGCATTTTTCTAATATAATTAAATTAATATATAAAACATTAAAGAAATAATTTTAAATATTTTTTTTAAGTGGTCATATTGTATCCAGAGATCTTGACATATTCGGTAAATATTAAAACTTATGAAAACTAAATATTTCCACGACATTGTTAACTTTCCATTTTTTCTCAGCGAGGAAGATTCTCATCGGGCTGCTCGAAGATTTGCTCGTCGTTTGCAGAGGCTGGGCTACAAGTGCAGATTTACAAACTTCAGAGTGGTCAACGTCCTAGGAACATGTAGCCTGCCTTTTAGAATAAAAATCACCAACTTCTCCAAAGCTCACAGAGAACATGCAAGGTATGAAGGATTTACTAGTCTCCTTTTATCTCGCCATGGTCCGAGTATGTAGTAATAACAAGCAGGACTCAATTGATATATATATTTATATATATATATAGTGCCTAATATTTGTCTAGTAGCTGCTCACTGGTATCATACTGTTATAGTCCATGCTAGCTGAGCGCAAAGTTTTGAGATTTGATCTGAAGGGCGAGTAGAACGTTTAGTCTTTCATATTGACTTACATTTCCATAATACTCTATTTATTCTTCATTGATCTAAATGTGTGCTACGTATTTTTTAAATGTATTTATTAATATTATAATAAATAATAAATACAAATAAATGTGTGTGATTTGTTCCAGCTACGAACCAGAGCTACACCCCGGGGTAACTTACAGGATCAAGGAGCCAAAGGCCACTCTCAAGATCTTCTCTACAGGCAGTATTACTGTGACAGGTAAAACATCCCCACACAAGTCTTTGTTATATGCTCAAAAATTAAATTAAAGTACCCAGCAGATATTTCGTAGGGAAGCTTTCTATCCCTGCTGTCTCCGCAAATTGGTGAAAGGTCCTGCAGCATCGTTAAACTCCATAATCACTGACTCTATCCCTTCTGCATTAGGCGCCCGTAGACACGGCTATTCCGGGCATATCAGGTTGACTAAGAGTGTGGAGAGAGTGAACAGGATTCTATTTATTATTGATCCTCATGTACAGAAATTATTTCCTCATTTACATAAAATGTATAACTTTCTGTTTGTCCTTTCAGCTCCATGCGTAGCCAACGTTCAGTCGGCCATCGAACACATCTACCCCCTCGTAGTGGAACACAAATCCGAAGACAAAAAAATTGATCCAGATACGCTGTCGAAGGAGAAGGCATATCTGTCCGGCAAGGGCTCTTACGTGCACGCCCGAAGCCGGCCCCAGCAGCGTCGCTACGTGCGCCCTAACTTGAACGAAAACAATGACGACGAAGATGATGAAGACATCGACTCGACCGAGGAAGACAGTTACGACAGTGATGAAAGCCAAGACTGAATAATGCAGATTGTTTGTATGTGTTTATATTTGTCGGAAACGGAAGAGAAGAAATATTTCCGCTCTACTTTTTGGGTTCCGACGACGAGAGGCTCCACGTTATCTTGGCTGGAATGTTTGGTTTGTTTGTGTGTTATCATCAACATTGATAGACAGTAATCACACAGCCAACCATTGAGAAATCGTACTACATGATATTCATTGGATTTTCCATGACCTGTTTTGCCTTCTCCGAGTACCATCTCATCAACACTGTGTGCTTGTCGGCCATTACGCACATCAACTGAATGATAACTTTGGTCAAATTCTCTGGTGATTGAAATATTTCTGACATTACATACACCTTGTACCCATGTCTCCAGGTTGGTCCCCACCCAGTATGATAGATACAGATGTTGTACAATTTGTCAAATATGCTTGTTTTTGATGGAGAAACGTGTACAGGGAGAAAACCTGTAGTATTAGATAATGCAAGCTGTCTATTGTTGCTCAAATCAATACAAGTTGAGGAGCATTGATAAAAAAATATAGGAAAATAATTTAATTCCACCAAAGGTTATAGTATACCGTATGTCAACATGCAGGTATTTTTTATTTTGCTAATTATTACCATTTCAATTTGAAATAGTCTGTTGAAAGTAGTGAAATACTGTTTGGAACAATCTAGTTTTCTTCAGTGGAGGTGGGCATGTTAGTGATGGAACAATTCCACTTGTTAATTTATACTTTAAAAAGGACGAAACAAACCCACATCCAGGGCAAATAAATACCCCCAGGGCATCCTTTCTCGTAGCTCTACTATGGGACCATAGCACTCTCGTAAATGTCTGATCACCCATGTCTAAGAGGTCGCTACGAGAGTGCTTATGGTCTGGTGGTTGATACGAGAGCTTCGAGAAACTATAGATACCCTGGATAAATAAATCAGCAGATTTCCAAGGAAAATTGCCAAATCTGTAGCATGGTATAATGTGTGGCTGTAACACATAATGGTAGAGGCCTGCAAGGGATACAGTAACAGTTATTATGTTAATCAGATCAGTGATGGCGCAATATTATGATATGGTACAATTTCATTTACACTTTCTTACATTTTTGTACTATCATTCCAAGATGCCACCATTTGATTGAAATAGAAGTACTAATAATGTTTACACATTAATCCTTTGGCAAGACGTGAACATAAGATTTCCCATGTTTATAGAGCTACTATATTGAATGCTAAATTAAATATGCATGTACTTCTCTGCATAGATAGAGATGATATAATAAATATTCACGGCCCTGAGATCACGAAACATTTTGAATGCGATTTCATGCTCAATTTTTTTTATGGAGATTTGTGAAGAAAACCTCGAGTTTATCATGTCTTGGTACTCACAATAGTTTTGGAATCTAAAGGCCAGGTCCAGTTTCTTGAAACAAACTTCTTGAGTTTGATATGTTGCTCAGCTGAGAGTTCTCCCATTGACCTCAAGTAAAAACTCAAACCCAGCAGTTTTTCCTCAAGTTACAGCACTGAGTCAATGGAACAAATCTCAGCTGAGCAAAATCTCAAACTACCAAGTTTGTTTCAAGAAATGTGGGCCCGGTGTTGATCTTATATCCAGTCGAGATCAATAAAAAGTTTCAGGATATGTTTTGGATGAAGATTTTTCGTAAATAAATTGGTCCAAATTGCCCCAAATACCTTGACAATAGACTGAACCTGCGCTCATTCATTTTACATATACCGGTACATGTTATTTAGTTTTCTGGAGATTTTTGGAAATTAATGTTCATGTAGGAATAACCACTCAGGTACGACTTTCTGTAGGGTGTAAATCTTGTAACATTAGCTTATATGTACATATGAAGCAATGCACCAAACTTGCCAATGACTTGTTTTATTTCCAATTTCTACAAGGTGGCAAGTCTTGTACCGGTAGATCAAAGGCATACAATCATGGTTTGTCAACATATGTCATGGTCAAGTATATTTTACCTGAAAGTATCTACATTTGATTTGTCTACACAAGTATATTGGGTAACAAGACACTTTTATTTTTCACATGTCCTACTAATTTATGGTATATTTATTTTGTAATAAACAGTGGGATATGTGGAAAATGTAGCTTGTTGCTCAATATGCTTGTGTAGACAAATGAAATGTACATACTTTCAGGTAAAACATGTTTGACCATGTCAACATGAAATGCATACATAGTGTGATTGTATGCCTTTAGGGGTGGACATTGGCAAGTTATCACATGTATTGATCTATGATTTTGTTTTGTACATTGTCCGAGCTATGCACATCACCTGGTAAAAATGGAACATGGAAAAACTGACATTAAATAATGTCCCGAGGAGAATGTGAAAAATGTGTCCAACATTGTGAACATTTGTGTATGTGTACCAAAGGGTTGTGTCCCCTTTGTCAGTTCACAACTAAAATGCCCTTGAAATCATATCATTCATCATTTGTCCTTTTGTTTCACACCAATTTTGAATATGTTCAATGTGTATCGACACTTTCTGTGTGAAACTTGCATCTCATCCATGCTAAAATACCCCTTTCCTTTCTTCATCACTACTGAGGTAAATCAAACTGTTCCATGTGCAGATTGGTGTACTGTAAGTGTTGGAATTTGTCATCATTCATTTCATGTACACACCTTTCCATGTTTTGTCTCCAAGTGACTCATTATGCTAATTGATTTTTATGTCAGTGACATGACATATTAAACTTATTTCTATAAAAAAAATGTGCATCCAGAAATATATTTCACACGTCCGTTTTGCTATGTGCCAGCTGTATTTATCACATATGCGCCTGCATATCCAAATAGTTGTAGTTGTACCACAGAACAATCGTGGGACTACAAGTTGTAACTGTTAACATAAGAATTACGACTCCCTGTATTGCTATGATAGCTCTATGGAAAGATTCCCGCAGCGACGTTAAACTCCATATTCACTCACTCACTCTATTGAACATCAGCCGGGACTGCATGTTGCACAACGCTCTTGTAGGCTACAACTATTTAACGGTCAACGCGTTCTATTGTAGCGGGAGCCCAGTTACAATTATACTAGCGCTACAAGAGCATTGTGCAACAGGCCCATTACATACTAGTAGTTTGAGGTTTGTCATTTTCTGAATTAAGCGAGGATCACAGTACGACACCTCGGTGAAACGCAAGCATATCGTTTGGGGTATGATGGTAATGTACCTTATTTGGTTACAGTATCAAATTATCATGCCATTAATTTCATAGTCATTATTGGTTAAATTGTTGTAGTCAAACAACTGTATTCCAAACATTTGAGATTTTTACTGAAATTGTTAAAGGCATAATATCACAGTTGATAGACATCTTGGAAATCAAAATCATTTGGCTGTTGAACTTTCACTTTCTGTGCCGCTTCCCACTGGAACTTGCTCAAGTGAAAGTATTTTGCAGTTGTAGCTAAGAACTAGTCCAAAACAACCATAAATATCTGTGATATTATGCCTTTAACAGTACTGTTGAGAAAGTAAAATAGAAATCTCTTGCATTATCAAATGACATCTAGTTATATAGTGCATTCAGGTTTTAGTATTTACAGCACAGGATGCTGAACAAGTGCTATTTTCTCTTTATGAATATGAATGTTGGGAGAGATACTCCCAAGAATTACAAATACTATGATTTTCAACAAGTTTTGTTACTGAAATGTTGTGACAATAAATATGTTCCACTGCTATTATCAATGTTGTTATTTCCTCCACCAATGAGAGGGATTGTGGAGTTTAACGTCACTGCAGGAATGCTTCACCCAGGGGCGGATCCAGACTTTAAGTTTAGGGGGCTCATAATTTTAGTGATTATTTTACTTCATTTTTATGATATAGAACTAGTTAACATCCTTCTAGGCTGTATTTCAGCACACATGTCTAAAGCTTTGGCAATACCAAGTGTTGTAACCCAACCATAATACAAAATGTATGTTTATTAAACAAAACTCCAATTCGAAAAGGGTGCGTGGGCGCATGCTGGGTTAGCCACTGCTTCACCCATTTGCGATGATTCTTCACCAAATGCTGAAAGATTATGATAGATAGATGTTACACCAGAGGTGCGTTCAAGCTAGAATACATGAATACAATACTTTTTCCTACATGTATTGCTCGTTGAACGGCTTCGTGCATATT
>JAVCKZ010062849.1:0-15124 GCA_034780755.1 Lepetodrilus elevatus
ACTTCTGAATAGGCAGTTTTCCCAGGGTGTTTGACAGAAGGTAGTGGAGTCACAACAGCTTGGGTTTTCGAGGATGAATTTAGTTATGATGTAGCTTATCATCAGTGAGTAGCTAGTCTATATCCTGGGCGCTATATAAATTACTTATTATTATTATTATTACATAGTAACTAAGTATATAGTACATACCTCACGTCCCACGTCCTGTACGTTGACACTGGTGACCAGCTCGTACAGGAAGTTGTCCAGTTCCGTGCCTTCAATGTATCCATTACCTGCAAAATACAAGTGTACTTCATCAGCATCATTGTGAGCTACATGTACATAACACTGTCAAGTCTTTAGATGGTAAATAACATAGACTCACACATAGCTGTATATTCTACATGTATTACACTGTCAGGTCTTTCGTTGGATGGTAAATACCGTAGGCAAATTCATAATCACGTATTCTATTTAATGCAATAAGAATTATACGTTGTTGGAAAAAAACATTTTAATTGCGCTAACAGTCTTTTGGAAGTATTATTGGTACCATAGCAATGTTCAAAGAACATGTCAGCGCATTTAAGCAATATATCATTATGTTCAGTATGGAGAGTCGGTGAGTGCTCGAGTTGTTTATTCCGCTGAGCAATACTTCAAGAACGTGCGTAATTTAATAACAAATACGATTACTGAACGGCCTTGAAATGGCCTCAATTTAACACAAGAAACAATACGAAATTAACTTCTAAATCGAAGTAAAAGTAATTAAAACTTGCTGGAGTAGCTAATATTCCCTGTAGAAGGCCAATTGATTCAATGTACATGTATAAATATTTCTCCAAGAATCTTGAGATTAAATAGAAGACGTTTTAGTGTTAGTATCAAGTAGTAGACCTACCACTAGACTCTCGGGTCCGTATGCACAAATGTAGTTCAACCACAGTTTAGGCTAAACTATGTTTAAGCGACGAGTTATAACTGTTGGTATGATCCTTAAACAATCTGTGCACACGGACCTCGGGGTTTGAAAAAAAAAACCGCATATTATATGTATTGTATGGTATTGGTAGCGAGTAGTACCACAAGAAATCTCGAGGTTTCAATGAAAGACTAGTAGTATTAGTACGACAAGTACGCTTATCTAGATCTTCTGTGTGGTATTAGCAGAAAGTAGTACCACACGAATCTCGGGGTTTCTATGAAACACTAGTATAGTAGTATTAGTAGCTACTAGCTGGTAGAGCCGCCAGTACAAAGGCACTAGTTAGAACCGGTCGTATGCTTGATTGACAGGTTGAACGGAGTAGAAGAAAACACCTGCACCGTGTGAATTAGTTAATCCATGTCATCAATCAGTCTTAACTAGCCGGAAGTCCAGGCCGTCCCGGGGTCAGACATCAAGACCATCATCCTGTTTAACTTGTTCTGCTTTTAGCTGTGCACAGGAACCAGTCTGGCCATTCGAGGCATTGGATCCACTGATCTTGGCCATTCGAGGCATTGGATCCACTCATCTTGGCCATTCGAGGCATTGGATCCACTGATCATGGCAGCGTTCTCCGACAGTAGATTTCATTTGTTATGTCCTCCTGTGATGTCTTCATCAGTTTATTCCCCGAGCTCATTGTTTTCATTGGAAGAGTTGACATTTCAGAGATTCGGTTTACGTAGGTTAATATAGATGAGAAGACCGAGACTAGGAGAGCTTGTATCTGAGGTATTAATGTCCTTAGTAACAAATATATCTAAACAGAGATACATTCAGGGAATACATGATACATGTACCGGTATATGGAAACGTGTAATTGTTTAACTGCAAGAAAACTAATGTAATGAATGCAATTTTAAGTTGTATTCTAATACGAATGATGATCTAGTCGGAGTTAAATTCTGATTATTTTATTTTTTAGTGCCCAAGAAAACTAACGGCAGAAATCAGCATAATGAAATAGGTAATGACAGTTTGTTTATTAGTCTTGCTGAACTCAGAAAGGTATATTTATGTCGTAATTTTAGTACATAGTAATGAGTAGAGAGTTAATTGGACTAATTGGTTAGGATATTACAATTAATAGCATAGCTATGGAGTAAATTAGTATCAGTATAATATAATATAGACTACTGCTCATTTTACTGGTATTAGCAATGGACTGCAATATAAACCTACATACATTTATGTCGTGTTACTATGGAAACTGATTACTATTCAAGGAGATATTGATCTTATCATATTTCGTTCTGCAAAGGCGATTGTTATCTCTTCTGTCCAGATGGTTATTGGTATGGTCAATAATATAGAGAGTCCAGTAATTTCGCAAATGAACTAAATTATCATTGTTCAATACACCAGACGATGCAATAGGTACATGTTGGGTTGCTACATATTTTTATTAAGTGATAGGTCATGGTAACACTGAGCTCACGATTGCATAACACACCATATGCACATATAATAAGTATATAGAGCAGAGATATTTAAATATGTAGTATGCCCATTAAATTGGATTTTTAAATTGCTCTTTTCAAAATACAGTCTACTATTGTATATTACAAATTTAGAGTGGTTACCTTGAATTGATTACCTTTTTGTATATAATAAATAAATTAAGTAATTAATTAATTGTCAGATGTTTCTGTATATTACAGGTACATGTATGTTTTTAATTTTCAGTATGTATACACATTTATACAGATATTTAGAGTGGTTTAGTTGGCACAGAATTGATTACCTTTTTGTATATAATAAATAAATTAATAATTAATTGTCAGATGTTTCTGTATAGTACATGGTCCGTATGCACAAACGTAGTTTAGTTAATACATAGTTTAAGGATCATACCGACAGCGGTATAACTAGTTTAGCCTAAACTGTGGTTGAACTACGTTTGTACATACGGACCCAGGTGTATACATGTATGTTTTTTCTTTTCAGTTTGTATACACATGTCTATACAGATAAATCTGACATCACCATACGTCATACATGTAAATGCAAATGTACGTAACATAATATATTGACTAATTACGAATCACACATGTTGTTCTCTCTCAATTCAAAACAGCCTTGACCACGACACGTGCAGTGTTGTACGATTAACGGAATCTTCACAATAAAAGCTTGATAATGGCATTGGTGTTAACGTAAAGGTCACGTTCGATACCGACCGTCAGGTAACTATATTCCATCTACCGTGTGTTGTTGTGTACTAGTATTTTAATAAGATGAATCGACCCTATATTAGAGGATTGACGAGAAACAACGTTAACATAATAATAATAGTATCAGAATGCATGTCAGATGTATACTTACTCGTCTATGGCTAAGTCTATGATGGATGTTATTCTTTTGTTGAAAGCATAATAGTTCTGCTGTTTATTAGGATTTACATAATTGTTGTTTGTTGATTTATTAGCCTTTTTCTTTGGTATTTTTAAAAATGTGTTTATATACTAGTATTTGTTGTGGTGTGTTTTTTTTTAATTGTTTTTAAATATGTAGTATAACATAATAACATAATGTTAAAAAGGTATGTCCACATGTATTAGATTCTCGCTATATATACAAAATGTCAATGCTAAAACTTACTTTTAGATATAAATTAAATAGCATTGGATGTATTATTAAAATAGTGTAATGAAACTTCAGCGAGTGAATGATGGAAGAATGTTGTTATTCAAATTACTAGCGAAAAGCAGAATTGCTACGAAATCTATATTTTCGCTGTCAGGATTGTGATAAATTACTAAAAGTTTGCCATGCATATGATTTACAGTGAAGTCAGGAAGGTATTCTATTGCCTTCATTGTTTAGCGTATACCTCGATGATTTGGCACGTACAGTCATCGTATGGGATGGGCATGAAGTAAATTAGGAGACATTTGTGTTCGAGGGTAGACATGTCACATGGCTTTAAAAGAGAGTAAGAGGGTAGACATGTTGGACTACAAATGTAAGGCTCTATAAGCATTAGCGTTGGAGTATAAATTACATAATTGTCATTGACTTATAGGCATATTATCACAGAGTAAGTGCTAGACCACTATATAGGTCAACCATCCGTGATAGTATGCCTTTAAGAGAAAAACATCTTATTAAAGAAACACGATAGTCTACATACAAGTAGTAAAACTTGTATTATATACATGTACATGCTATGTTTATGCTATACCAGTGAAATGGGCAATAAAACGTTAATATTATCTCTGAAAATACATGCATGTAGTAGATGCTTCGTCATGTTCATAAAACGCAGATAATGGAACAACGTAGTTCATCATTCTACGTAACGTGCGTTTTCAAAGGTAACCTTAGTGTTCTAAATTGCATTGGTTCCTGGAATATTGCATGTGTAACTATGTGCGTGCGTTTGTGCGAGTGTGTCAGATTAAACGTGCACGTGGTGGGGCCTGGGGAGGGGGGAATCGCAATGTTACATTGTTTGGTGTGGAATTAACAGCACATATTCTTTTTTAATTAACCGTGATAAATCCCCAGGGGTATTTATTATGGATTTTTCGGTCCCAGGACATGGTTTTCCAATACGTGCGGTGATTTAATATAGAAAATTGTGCGAACTGTATCATTATCTTAGCGTGATACGAGCATAATATTTAACCCACAATGCTATAGATAATAGTTCATAGCGAACTCGTTAAATCGGATCACTTGAATGGCTCGTATCTCAAATTATTCAATTTGTATTATTAAGCGGTAATTCGTTAATCTTGTCTCCCATGCAGTATGCCGTAGTGGTATGCGTTATGTCGTTCGCTCGCAGATTCCTTCATAGATCAATTGATGCATCAAAGAAAAGATAAATAGCGGAACGTTCCCTTTATTCATATACAATATTAATAGTTTTACAACTATCGAGTACTGGGGACTAAGTACATCAGTAAATAACAACTTTTGCACGGATAAATCAAGGGTAATTAGACTCAGATCAAAATTTGTTTTTCCATTATTCAGGTCTATCAATTATGCCTTTAAACTAGAGTGAGCCCATCCTATGTAGTGACATAAGGTTCTTGATGATATTGCCCGTATTGATCGTCATTGTCGACATTGATGTGAATATAACTACACTTTGTTTGTCATTGTAACACCCTTCATTCAATATGTTCATGCTTCGTTTACCTACAAGAGGTACACTTAGTATGCATGGTCATATCGAGTTCTGACTCTTTGTTCGCAGAAAGTCAGTACAGGATGCTCCTCGAGTCCGTGGCCGAACCATGATATGAGATAACAAAGAGCTGTTCCCCCACAACATCTCACGAACAAAGAGAGGAATTTGCAAATGGCATTGGACTAATACAATCTCCCTTGATAATAGAACTAGATGTAACCTGACAGGCTGTAAAGGTTTTGCCAGTGAAGACCTCAACTAAATTAAATTAAGGGGACTGTACAGCGAGAGTTACCGCCCCTGGGGACGCACCTGACATCGTCCGACGCAACACGACTTCACAGACGACCAAGACGAAAGGATGCAGAACTGTATTGCTTATTTTCACTAAACGGATTAAAGACGTCTTGTAAAGAGTGAAATTCGCCACGTCGACCTACACGACTAATCATCATCCCGTTTCCCGGGAGTGTTTCCTTCGGTGATGATACTTCGTATGTACAGTACTCGTCAGTAGGTGTGGTGGTTTTTCAACCAGAGGTCTTATTGACGTCAAGGATCTGTACGTCACACTACACTTCTCCAGGAGAGAAAAAAAAATAGTTGGTGCTGCTAAGATCTGGGTAGGAGTTGTATGTAAATGCAAAAGCAAGTTAATTTCAATTTGCATCGACGGCACGCGACATGACTATGTAAAGCCATAATAAATATTCGAACACTCCCAGCAGCTCACGTTAGATATACCATGTACAAAGAGCACAGAGGGTCATGCTTCGTGTTTGTGATAACCATTGAAATGCTTCTAATTAGGTAACAATTATGTTCTAGATATCAAAATTTGATATACCACGCAGAACTGATATAGGCACCAATGTGTTCTCAATGTGTTCTCTAGAATAGACGATTAATGGAGTAACTATGATTTGCTTTGATATTGCCTGTAGTAACCTTTCGCTGGGTAAAATAATATTTTAACCATTAATGTCCTCTGTGGTTTTACATTCAACGATCGTTAATTCTTGGGTTTTAGTCCTAGGTCATGATTGCTGACAATGCCAGTTTATTCTTTCATTTCAACAAATCAATATAACAAGGTTTGGGTTCTTATAATTGCAAACAGGTAATCGATGACCACAATTAATGTGATTGATCTCTATGATAGAAGAGTAGGAATCAGGTTCTGCGATGTTATAACCGTCAACTGAACGTCAATTGTGCATACGACATGTATAACTGTAGAATGAACGATAGTGTGTCCTTGTAGACTGACAAAAATTATTCCCATGTAATAATATCGTCCGTCCTCTCTTGGTGTTGAGGTTTACTTTTAACATGCAATCAATGTATTTGCTTCTCTTCGACTAATCTATAGACGTCATTGCCTTGCTGTTGTTTTCAATAACGACAAGAATGCGTTTACGTATAGTTTGTTTCGTCTTTTTTTTTCTAGATTATTTTACTGATTGATATATGAGGTTACTGGTAGATTATCTTTATAGCATAAATTTTTAGTGTCTCCTATGTAACGTTCTGCCTTCCGTTGTTGTTTTGTCAAATGTTGTTTCCTCTGTGATGCGAAAAGAATTCCCTTATGGGCAATAAAGCATTATCTTATCTTTATCTTAAACTTCTTCTGCTGGACACAGGCGACGAGAGCTTAACTGTTATATAATTAGAGCATCTAATACGAACGCTCTGAAATAGAATGTAAAATGTGGGAGATTACCAGGAGAATGTAACTCCATGGCCACGAGCGTGTCAAGTACATGAAATAGTGATGGTTTGAGGAAGGTCTTTTAGAGCTCCGTATGCGAGGAGGGTCTGTGGTCTGGTGTGCTAGGAAGGTCCGTGATTTAGTATGCGAGGAAGGTCTGTGGTTTAGTATGCAAGGAGAGATATATGATTTACTATGAGAGGACTGTATATGATTTACTATGCAAGGAAGGTATATGGTTTGGTATGCTAGGAAGGTATGTGGTTTAGTATGCGAGGAAGGTATGTGGTTTAGTATGCAAGGAGAGATATATGATTTACTATGAGAGGACTGTATATGATTTACTATGCAAGGAATGTATATGGTTTGGTATGGTAGGAAGGTATGTGGTTTAGTATGCGAGGAAGGTATGTGGTTTAGTATGCGAGGAGAGATATATGATTTGCTATGCAAGGAAGGTATATGGTTTACTATGCAAGGAAGGTAAATGGCTTAGTATGCTACGTATGTATAGGGTTCAGTACCGAACAGTTAAGACACATTTTGCTGTCGATGGTTTACATTAATATCCTACCTATGTTTTGGCTGAGACCATTGGAACACTATGAAATAAGCCGACTTTCTAGGCGTAAATAAGGTCTTGCACCATGGTAGGAAATGCGCCCGGACTATACCGGTACGACTCTTTCGTGTGATGCAGGCTACATTTGGCACGTAAAAGAAATCACCCTGCCATTGAGATGTTCACTCCACATCTTTGGAATAGCATGGACTGAATGGATTGCTTTCTTTAACCCGTCACTTGAAGATGTCTGCAAGTGTCAGATGGAATGGTTGAGACTTAACGCGGGATTGATGCCATCTACACGAGATTTGTATCCGTACACGGAAAATCAATGCACACGCATAAACAACAATACAACACCATGGACCGTCTCAATAACTATGCGTTACGATGGCATTACTCCACTCATCAAATACAACTATACATAGAGTACATATACGTATTGACTACAAACAGTTGGCACAAGCTGTCGAACAACCTTAGTTCATACCAGCGCATAACAAAAGAAACTATATATAAAGTAAGAGCCTTCTGTTATATTGAGTGGTGACAATTATTCATTGATAAAACGGGAGATGCTCAATTATTAACATCTTTAAAATTTACGAAAGTATACTTTGCAAAATGTACTTACCATCATTGTCATAATGATTCCAAACATCCATAAATTGATTCGCCGATATCTGCTTGAGATCTCGAGTTTTCGAGTCTCTAAATTGACGAAGAAAGTTTTTAGAAGGGTTATCTTCTTCCGCTTGTTTTTGCGCCATGTCTTTACGAGCAAGTAAGATCTACTATAGCCCAGTTCTCCTCTACAGAAACATACTGAGCTCGGCGCATGCGCATTACATGGCAATCAATATTCATCAAACGCACCACGGTAACAGGTGTTTCTATACATTTGTGTCGTTTGCCAATAGTAAAACACATACAGTGTGTTTATATTCTCGTTGGCCTTTACTGCTATTAGGATCGATATTTTCTAAATCTACGACTTCTTGATGAGTGATCGCCATCTGCCTTAACGCATTGTTTCTACATTCCGCTCATGTGTGCTCAATGTTGACACGAGACTATCGACCACCGCAATTATGATTATGAAACTAGTCGATAACACCACGAGGATCCGCAGTCGAGCTGCATCGATTTATTTTATGCCAACAGAGTCAAATCGCTGTGTCTGTGACACCTTTACACGTCAGGTGTCACTTCGTGTCCACGGCATTTCAGAACTCGTTAGTGACTCGCATCTTGCCATGTACATACATCCATACTCTGTGCGACTCAACTTTTCGACCACGTGTAACGAAAGCAAGACAGAATATGAAACTTCAGCATAGTGCATTAACATAAACGATTATTTATGAATGGAATAGTTCAGGTACAAACTTACAAACACATACGTTGGTAGTTTGTGACAGCTTGGAGTGTCTGTCAGTCCACGAGACGTCATGGTCATGGTCATATGGTGGACATTTTCAGTTTCACCACTAATATAACTAGCTGATAACATCTAGTACGACTATTACTGTGTTCTCAGGGAATCCAGTAGGCTACGTTTGTTTGATAATAAAGTATTCAGTACTGTGAACTTTCATTTATTAGCCGGTCATTGGAATACATGTATGTTAATGCAAATAAATAGATTTCAGACCAGATGACAGTTGTAGTTACTGCTGATATAATTACATTGACATCTTTTAGTATCCAAGTTTTATCACCGGAAACTCTGAAATGTATACGTAATGAACAGCAATCTACTGGCATCTGCAGAAAGACATCTAATTAAGCCCTGTTCACATGCACACATTTGGTCGTGTATGCAATTTTGCAAATATGCAAACAAATTTGCACGTATGCAAATGTGTGTATGTGAACGGGGCTTAAGCTATATATTATAGGGTCTGGAGGCGGCTTCCAGAAATTGAATGAATGAATGAATGAATGAATGAATGAATGAATGAAATGCGCCTTCGTGACGCCTGCAGAAATAAAATGACATTTTTGCATTGAAGTTGTCTGGTGAGACGCTGTTTCCTGTTCTCTAGGGAGAAATTGCCATTTGAGCTGATGCCTTTGAATATTAGAAGTACTGTAGATTATTCACTTCTAATTTATTTACAAAGTGAACAATCAGTATCGTTATTATCCTAGAATAATAATATAATGGTAGAATTAATATTTATATTTATTTGCGCTCTTTATTGCGTTGTGATCTCGCTTTATTATACATGTACGGTATATATATATAAAGCAAAAAGTGTGCAACGCACAGGAGGTGGGTCTAGGGGCATGGGGCGTGGAGTGGGGAGTGGGGCTTCAGACCACTGGATCCGCTGATCTGTGTAGCTAGGTCAAGACCACCTCTACTACCATGCTGTTTAAAACTGCGATTCATCTATTCACGGAGGACTTTTTACTAACTGGTGACGTCAACAACTGTTGCGGGAGGACAACTTATGCCTGGAGTTTCTTTGGCAAATTACTGCAGTAGATACGTGTAGGTCGTCAAACTGTCTAAAAAAATAAAGATATAGAAAACATATGTCTGCATGAAAAGACAAAAAAAAATATGATTGATCTAATGTGACCGTAGGCACAGAAATGTTTACTTAAAAAATACACCGTATTATCAGAGTATGTATATTCGGACATGTTTGCAAGTGTTGGACAAAACAGAATCTCTTTCATGATTGATCTCCATCTGGCTGTTCGCAATGATCGACGACTCTCATTAATAACATTCCCTGTTGCAAGCTAAAATATTTAATGTATATTTACTCTCTTCGTACTTCGATGTGAAAACTGAGAAATGTCCTCACTGTTGTGTGAATTAATTATTTACTGCTCCGACAACTCCGGACGTACGTGTTGCTAGTGTGGAAAGTCGACAGCGTACTTGGCCGGGAAGACTTCAGGTGTGACTTGCTACTGCCATGTTATTTTGTTAATTGTACAGAACATTCAAACCTACACGTGTCTTATGTTTCTATATATTCATTGTTTTAACTCCCATTTTACGAGTTTTTTCCTTGGCGGTTTGGCACCAAGACATTGACAAATGTTAGGTTTACACTAAAACTGAGAGCACGTTTCCGTGGACATCAAAGAGTCCATTAGTGTGTTCGCCGGCGAATAACACACGTGGAATACCCAGTAATGTGATGTACGTATGTGTAATATTAACCGTTAGCTTAAAGGTTCCATGAATAATTGAAGGATAAGCTTCATTCACATGGACTGAGAATAAAGGTTAACGGACGGGCAGTGCATGTTTATGTGACTAAGAAATCAATGAATTTATATTCATAGTGTCTTGTAAACGTGATGTTTGTGGTGCTATGTTCTGTGGGACATACAGCTGTGATGGTTCGTCCGCAACTGCTACACGTCGATGCGTGACGTACGAACCGTGGTGCCATTACACATCACACGTGGAATAAAACACTTGGTATATTTGTTAATCATGGATCCTTTGTTACGTCCAGCTAATTGAGATGTTGGCATTGCTGTGTAGGCTACGTCTGACTAAATAGTACAGTATGACTATTACAGTATGACTATATTCAGAGTCCATAGATTCACGACGTAGTGAGATGTGGTGAGATTGACATGTGGGCCGGGTGAGACTGATATGTTAGAGATTGACATGTGGGCCGGGTGAGACTGATATGTTAGAGATTGACATGTGGGCCGGGTGAGACTGATGTTAGAGATTGACATGTTGGGTGCTCGACGTGTCATCGGAATACAACTCTGAAGTTCCAGTTACCTGTAATCATTGTATGATAAGGTAGCAATTTCAAATAAGGAAAAGATTGGGATTGGGGTTTTGTACTGAGATTAGTATGTCTCTTGCCATTGAACAGATTGTGTTGGTGCTTCTTCAGCCACGTTGCCCGTGCAGCAGCAGCAGATGAAGAAGAAGATGAAAAAGAAGAAGAAGAAGAAGTAGTAGTAGAAGAAGAAGATGATTATGATGATGATGATGATGATGATGATGAGGAGGAGGATGAGGATGATGATGATGATGATGACGATGCTGCTGCTGCTGCTGCTGCTGATTATGATGATGATGAAGAAGAAGGAGGTGATGAAAAAGAAGATGAAGAAGATGAAAAAGAAGAAGAAGAAGAAAAAGAAGTAGTAGAAGAGGAGGAAGAAGAAGAAGAATATTTATTTAACGTCGGATATGTAGTATAACCAAGAACGTTAGATACGTAAAGCTATTATTCCGACAAGTTATATAAACAATTTAATTAAATCAATGCTTGATTTCGGTGACGAAATTATGTGAAAATGCTAAATCGATATCTTCAATTAGACCTACTATATACTAGAATATATACGTGTGTCTTTGACAGGCGATCGGTAGGCTACTAGTATATAGAACAGCAACACGTTGCAGAATAAACTTGGTCGTGTTGAATTTCCAACAAAGCATCGCCACCAGACACGTCGTATACATGCATCATGACAAACTATGACAGGTGATTATATAGGTAAATGTCAGTAGTGTCTTTATGGCTTTATTTCTCCCATGTGATAGAATGCCGCGTTCTGAACTTGTAGAACAGCTAAAGATGTATTTCGATAATTGGTGATGTGGTTTGTATTTTAATGGAAGCATCCGTGTTGCCTAACAAGTCAATATGACATAATGCCCGCTTCGTGTCTTGTTAACAATATATATAACTAAAAGGCAAAATTATCTTTAATAAATCGTAACATTTCTTAGCTTCGAATGCGCTAACGTGTCACTTCGTTATGTATTCCAGTGATTTATAACCGGGAAAAGGAATATGTATATGTTTCATAATCAGCAAAATGCATGCTGTCAATATGGAGATCTAGGATTATAAGTGTGGTGCTTCAAAATAAAGTGTAACGTCTTATATCATCCGCTGAACAATATAACACTAACGGATGTAATGTAGTAGGCATATAGTAATCTATTGGTTCCAGAGGATAATATAATAATAGACCTGAAGAGGTCTGTGAACGGACGAAACGTTGTCGCTAAAATGACGATCGAATTAAAATTAGATATGAAGGTATCGCTCCAAAGATATATTGACATACGCTCAACATCGATGTAAGCGTATGTCAGTATATCGTGGGAGCGAAACGTCGTATCTAATTTTAATTAGATTGGTAAAATTATAGTATTATATTATAATGTTTTAATATTTTACTGTAATGTTGGTAACGGACGTAAAATCCTCTAGACAGATTTCTCGTGGACACCTCGTAGTAATATTGTTGTATGTTGCTGCATTGTACACTGGACAATGAAAGGCAAACGTAGAAAGGCAGACGCCAGGTGATATCGGCTTAATTCATACGTTATACATAACTACGTATTAATTAAGCCGACATCGTCTGGCGTCTGCCTTTCTACGTTTAATCGTTTAGATTGGTCTAGATATCCCGAAAAATATGAAAATATTGAAAACTAGTTGGACATGCAGAAAATGTAGCCTAGGCTACTTTTGTAAACAAATCATACATGAAAATTACTTTCAGGTAAGATACGTTGAGCATGAAATATGTCAACAAACCGTGATTGTATAAAGATGGTTGTGGTAGATTTTGGTCTCCATTTGTTTCCCTAGCACATATATATAGTTGACAAACAAATTTCGATCTGAGACTAATTACGCTTGATTTATCCACCCAACAGTTAATATTTACTGATGTACGTAGTCCCCAATACTCGATAGTTATCAAAATATTAATATTGTATATGAATAAAGGGAACGTTCAGCTATTTATCTTTTCTTTGATGCATCAACTGATCTATGAAGGAATTTCAAGCAAACGTTGCTGTTGCGTATTATATTATGTTTTTTAAGTCGTACCGCTGAGTTATGTCCCCTTGCATTGATATAATGAAGCAAATAACAATACGACCATATTCAGGTTGTTGCAGTGGATAGTTGTCTACCATACAACGGTGGAAAGGGTTTTGGAAGTACAAACATGATTTTATGATGTCAAGTGAATGTATTTTGGAGTTGTAGCTAAGAACTAGTCCAAAACAACCATCGGTGACATTAAGCCTTAATATAATAATAAAATATAATGAAAAGAATTACTATAGTACGTATATTATATTCAATATTGCGAGCAAATACTGCATGTATGGTTTCGCCACTTTACGTACATATTAAATATGATATTGTGCATATATACCTACCTTTAGGCACATTAGTATTTGCTGTTATACAATTAAAACGGGGTATTCCATTAATAAACAATTTCTACCATTTTACGTTTTTTTAAACTATGAGTTATACTTTTATAAGAAACCCTGACTGGATGAAGGGGAAATAACTCTATTCAAAGTACCAAAAAAAATATCAAAGATGGCTGCTGAAAGACGTGCTGGCGGTAGTTCTGGATATGAACGTAAATATTTTGAACAATCTCACTCGTATCAACGTCCTGATACGAGGAAATCAACTGGAAAAAAGCCTTTGCCAGAACCGACACACGTTGGACATTTTGTCCTCATGGTAATCATGAAAGTGTGCCGATCCATCGTGCTAATCGACACGTCAGTGAAAATTGGTGTGTATCTTGCCGGTGTGATGGTCGGATCAGTGTTGTGCGACCTGTTCGCGTTTCCTCGATCCTATTTTTCTAACAAAAACAATGTGTTCAATATATTCTTCGTCAAAATGGGATGGGGATGGACCTTCACTCTGTTGCTCTCCTTTATCTTTCTGACGAGTTTCGTGTATTGTTGTGGCAGATGGAATGACGTAAGACGTCAAATGACGAGGCTAGCGGTGGGGACTTTATGGTGGTACGTTTGCACCAAATCCTTTGAATTGGTCGACAGCAATGTTGGATCATGTACTAACACGAATATTACAAATAAATACGCCTGTAAACAAGCAGGGAAAGATTGGCTAGGCTTGGACATCTCAGGACATGTGTTTCTACTGATGCACTGCTTACTGACAATATCCGAAGAAGTTAAAGTTTTCAAAGAGTGGAAAAAGCTTGGTGACTTTTTATACGACGACGAAATAAAAGATAAAAGAAAAGTGACTGACAGCGATATTTCCCAGGCGCGGGTGTCTCACAAGTCCCTTACACCGCTGATAAAAGTGAACTTGATAGTCCTCACGATGATTATGGTGCTATGGGAGTT
This sequence comes from Lepetodrilus elevatus, assembly GCA_034780755.1. Classification (NCBI taxonomy): domain Eukaryota; kingdom Metazoa; phylum Mollusca; class Gastropoda; order Lepetellida; family Lepetodrilidae; genus Lepetodrilus; species Lepetodrilus elevatus. The sequence continues at coordinate 14,559 of JAVCKZ010062849.1, forward strand.
TATGCTTCTCGTCACCGTTATTTACCGATTCCATACACTGCCACAAAAGGTGGCCGCAGCATTTCTAGCTGTCATGTGCTGGTTCGTCAGCTATAGGGTTATATTCCGCAGCAAAGTACCATGGTTACCATGCCAACCTGGGGACTCTGTACTGAGTTATATGAAACTTACCTAACATTACTTTCATTATTATTCAGTGCTCGACATGACTAGAATAGCTTTCTGATCTCAGTAATTCTTTAAAATATAATTATATCACTATTTTATCTTAGACTACATAATATAATGGAAGCATATAATCTGATAAATTGATAATATAAGAGTACAGTGTATTTATATTGTTGAACTCTAGTCAATCTGGTCTCACATGTACAGTTGTAGTATTGCTGATATTCAGGTTGTGTACCTATGTTAGAGTAGACTTCATCATTCCCCAGCTTGGTCAATATTGACGGTAAACCAACCCAGATTGAAATTACTCAGCACACTAGGGTCCGTATGCACAAACGTAGTTCAACCACAGTTTAGGCTAAACTAGGTTTAAGCGACGAGTTATACCACTGTCG
>JAVCKZ010062860.1:0-15124 GCA_034780755.1 Lepetodrilus elevatus
ACGTCCGCGCGAAAGTTTATCGACATGACAGTTGGTGATGAAATACGTTGCCAGTCCATTTTGTCGTACAAAAAAAGCTATTTATGGCTTCACATTTGTTTCCCGCTAGCTAATGTCCGATGGAAACATAAATATAGTGGAACCTATCTCTAGATTACACTTAAAATATACCAACATAACCATTAATCAGTTTTGGCAATGCATTTATTAATCCTTCGACTATGTTCCAAACCCCAGAAGTTATCGTTAGTCGATAAATATAGATCTAGCTTTCGCTTCCTATTAATTTATTTTTTTTCAAAGGGATTTAATGCTGGAATTTGGTAATTTCTTTCTAAAGACTATACTGTTTGTGATCCAGGAAGCTTTTCTGATATAAATATAATCAGATAATCTGTCTCAAAAGTAGTGTTCTGTCTGGTGCGGTTGTCATCGTTGCTTTGCAGTTTTATTGCAATACAAATGATGATATTCGCATGTGTGTTGTACTTCTGTTTGGAAGGCGGTCCTATCAAAGGTATTGTGTTTTTCTAGATACACGAGGCAGAAATCTAATCGAAGCAGGAAACAGAAACTTGCTCCCATTGTGACTAACACAACGCTAAATGTGCTGAGAGTTATAGGTAAGTTGTATGGAAAACTTGGATACAATTTCTATCATGGATGCTGTTTGTAGGACCCTAGTAGAATGAGTTTTCTTCTTTTTAAAAAAAAAGTTTAAACCATTAAGCTAGTGATTCGTTAGTACCAACTAGTACTCGCAGGTTTACTGCAACATTCAGTGCTACGGATGTTGCAGGTTTTACTCCTGCCCTAAAATGACAAGCTGTGATTTATGAAACAAACCGTGAAAGCAGTTTTACCCCAATTATAAAAATAATTAAATAAAATAAATTTAAAAAAGCCGTTATGCTTGCGCAACCCGTTCCTTTCCCTTGGTACACTGGACAGATCACTGTTACGTATCACTATTACTGAGTACGTATCGCACAGATGAAAGGAACGTTCCCTAGATATTGAAGTAAAGCAATTAGGAAAGTGATGAGACATCGCTATTTTTCTCTTCAGGAAAGTATCTACAGATGATGTCAGTTTTACAGCCTATAGCGTATGACGTGATAGGCTCCATGTCACAACTGTTTGACTATATTCTCTACACTGTGAGTATATCTACAGACCTTTTTACCATTACACTTTTGATATAATTTTTACGCTTTTTTTATGTTTCATTCTTCTAGATTAATTACGCTTTTTGAACAGACAGAATACCATTTATGATACTACAACATTTTTTGTTTAGATTTAGGTTTTAATTCTGAAGTTGAAAGAAATGTTCATTTGCAGATTTATCGTATATATGTTTTTTCCTTCTTCCACTTTATTTATTTTTTAAATCATGTGGAAACATTTGCTCAGTTCATTTAATCATATTTCTATGCTTGCCACATCAATATTAATCAATTAATCAATGAAACTTAACATTTAACGACATGAAAAACAATTTTTCTTTTGTTTTCTTTTCAGGTTTTCACATTCTTTGGATCTGAAGTGGTACGTAACTATATTACAGAATTAATAATTATCTTTGCATGAAGCAATAACTATGTCACATCTCTGAATAAGATAACATTAACCTTTCTTCTGCTGGAGGCAACTATAAATTCCCCATAGAACAAAATGTAAGACATGTCGAAGTTTCAATGATGAGGATTATAGTCTTAACTAATATAGAAATATGATAAAAATCCATTTAGTCTTTCAACTGGTTATATTTGTTTTGCGTCATGTTTTAGAATATCGCTAATGATCGGACCATAAACAACAGACTGGGATCAACACTGCAACGAATTCACGAGAACATGATCGCTGGAAATGGGTCATCCGATGTCCAATCAGATGAAATCAAGGTTGGTTGGTTGTAGCTGTATTTACATTTAAAATTAAAGGGTCACAATTGTCTGGGGAAATGAGACACGGTTACTATGGTTGCCCAGGGGCCCGGCTTCAATGTTTGCGAAGGTTACATTTCTGACGCGATATTGATAGGATGAGCTGTCTGTAGAGTGGCGATGCAGTTATCATCCTTGGTCCATCAATACCAGCCGGTGCTCGCAGGTTTACTGCAACATTCAGCTATGGATGTTGCAGGTATTCTCTCAGAGTAACAATGCAGATATCAGCCGGTGCTCGCAGGTTTACTGCAACATTCAGCGCTACGGATGTTGCAGGTTTCCTCCTGCCCTAAACTGATAAGCAGTGATATAAGTGAAAGGACCTTGTATGCGGCTCCAACCCCAAATGAAACTCCAGTTCCAAAAGAAAGAAGAAAAAAATAATTTCAAAAAGATATATTTTTGTTTAATCAGTATCAGCCATTGTTCTTGAGTCTGGTGGTAACCTCCTTATAGCAGGTTCTCCTCCCACCAAATACAGGCAGTGTCATTGACATTCCGCAGGCTGAGAATGTGGTCGTCACTTATTCATGACTCATGATTATGTTTTTCTTTTCGTTTACTTAGCCAGCCATCTCTTATTGCAAGGGGAATCCCCTGATTTTGTTCTGGTTTTCAGGTCAAGTTTCGGCCTGCTGCCATGTCTCCTATTGTAGATCTACACTCGCCGAACCTCTTGTTCGGTTTATCAGAGAGGGTGGTGGCAGCAGAATCTCTGTGAGTTGGATATTTCATTTACGATAATTGTATTAACAATAATAATTATGATGATTGTTAATAAAATAATCATTAAATGAGCCCAATTTTGTTTTACATGATTGTGTATTGAGGCCTTGCACGGAGCAATCGTTTTCCATTGCCGTTCACATGTTGGGTGGCAGAAAACAATCGAGCAATGGTGGAAAATTCCATTGTTTTGCCACCCACGATGCCATGTGACGTTTTGAGTGACGTCACATGCAAGGACTCAATTAACTTTTTTTTTAAATATGCAAATAAATATTTTCCATGCAACAAGAAATTTAATGAAATTGGAGTAATTTATTTAAATTGTAATTCCTACTTTTTTGTGTGGTCAGAAATGGTTGAACAAATCTGGCGTTGAAGTTGATCAATGATTCTCACAAAAGCATGCACACACACACACACATGCACACATGCACACGCACACGCACACACACACACACACACACACACATGTGCAAAGACGGAATGATTTTGAAACAAGTTTGATTTCACATTAGTTATTGTTGCATCATGCTTATTGACCGGACAATCAAGGAGGTACTTACTGGACATTTCTCTCAACGTTTGTTCCATTACCATGGTTACTGACCACGTGTATTTCTTAACCATGGTTACAATGTTCCGCGTTCCAGCGTATTCCTGGCGGACCAACTGGAGTCGTTGCAGCCATTCCTGGACAGCATGATTCCGCCAAACAAGAAGGCGTTCCTCCAACACTTCTTCTCTCAGGTGCGTGGCCATCTTCTAGGCTCAACTAGGTAGTCGTAGGAAAGTAGCAGGAAATCAGTTTGCGCATGTGTGCAGTCCATTCCCTTCATGCTTTGGGTTTTCCTACTATATTAACTACAAACCAGTACAGGGTCAAACGCTGAAGTAAAAAGTAGTACTACGTAATACTATCATGTGTTGGCTGAAAAGTATTGCAGCCTGAATGCAGCCTAGGCGTGCGTTCAGGACACAATACAATTTCATACATTACACTACGCTACTTTTCTACAATGTAGTGGATGACTGAACTATTTCGTAGCAAATTGGCAGGAAATCGTTTTGCGCATGCATGCCATCAATTCCCTCCAGGCTTTTGGTTTTCCTACTATTTGCTACCAAACACTACGGGCTCAAAAGCCAAAGCAAAAATTAGCACTACGTAGTACTACCGTATATACTTGTGTATAAGTCGAGGTTTATGTACTCAGAAAGAAAGAGTAAATAAATGGGTCGACTAATACACGTGGTCATCTTTTGAAAACGTATCATATCCTGGGAGGGAGGATTTCAGTACCTGAAAAGGGGGGGGGTCGAGTTAGACACACAGTCGACCTATACACGAGTATATACGGTACCAGTGTTGGATGAACGACTTGTAGCGCTACGTAGCAAAAACCCGTGTTGGATGAACGACTTGTAGCGCTACGTAGCAAAAAAAAGTAGCAAAATGTATTGTGTCCTGAACGCACCTCAAGACTTCTCTTGCACTCACATTTTCCCTAGACTGTATGTCAATTAAAATTTGTTCTTTTATTATTTTAAAGTTTAATTTTTTTCTTCCGTTGATGTAATGAACTTTTTCTGTTTTCTGCAATAACCCCTCCCCTTCCGTTTCCTGTGCAGACGGTGAAGATGGGCGCGGAACTCCGCAAGCCCATCTACAAGTCGGTGGCGGTGCAGGCGGTGAGCTACGACCTGGTCCTGCAGCAGATGAGCAGTGTCAGGTGGGACGTGAAGGACATCATGTCGCAGCACAACAGCTACGTCGACCACCTGCTGTCTGTGAGTGCCATTTAGTGTCGTCACATGTACAGTGCTCCCTTGATATAACGCTAAGACTAACGCGGATTAGGATTTTTTTAAATTAAAAATTAAATAATTCTTTTTTTTTCTCCAATTATATAACCCAAACTTCAGCGTTATGTTCTAATTCATAAACTCAACCGAACATAAAATATTTACAAACAATAAACACACACTTTGTACGGTGTCCACGACGACTCAAGTTTTATATATTATGGCATTATATATATATATTTTTTTCTCCAATTATATTTGTTGATATAACGCGGGTATTATAACGCGGGTGGCATATCATGGACCCCAACTTCAGCGTTATATCAAGGGAGCACTGTATTTGAAATGTATTCCCTATCAATTACATGTTACATGCACATTATTGAAAAATACTTTTCTTAATAATATTCATTGCCAATAATACATTTCTTAAATCCATAATGTTATTGTTAATTTGTTGCCATATACTTGGTAAATAAAGGCATATAGTTTTGCCAAGCACAATAACGATATTGTTGAAACTATCGCAGTGAAACTATTTGTTATTGTGACCAATACGACGAAATGAATTTAAGAACATTCTTCTTGTTATTGTGCTCCGCGTAACCACAGCTCCACTTAATTTAAAAACAAATTTCCAATATTGATCAATCACTTTGTAAACACGAAGTATAATCCATGGTGAACTACTGACGAGTATAAAATATACCAATCTCAGTCTATGTGGCTTTGGCTGTAATTACCAGGGGTGCGTTTCACGAAAGGGGTGTATATTTATGCCGGACGTAAATGACTTAATACAATCGACGTAAATGACCTAATACAAGCAAATCACATCATTTATGTCGGGAGTAAATATACACCCCTTTTGTGAAACGCACCCCAGATGTGCACAATTTAAATAAGAAATCTATACAGAATCGTAAAGCTGTATTGATTGTACCTCGCCTTTATCTAACTTGGATAAAACGATGAATGGAAACTTACGAACATCGAGACAGGTGTTTCGTACAATCACAGCTGTTTGACATACTGGTACTTTTATAGAAGAAAAACAAATAAAACACTTTTGTTTGTCTACACATACAAATACGCTTTTTCAATGAAGTACTAATCTTGTGCCCTACATTTTGATAGTGTCATCAATATTTTCCTATTATATTTTATTGAGATTTATACAAATCGAAAAATCTGACTGACATTTAACATTAACCCTCTCCCTGCTGGATTGGCCACAGGCACTGCTCTTTAGGGCATCTCTGGTTGCCTTCAGCATGGAGAGGGTTAAGCAGCATGATGAGATATTTATTTTTAGTCAGGTGACCTGTTCCACCTGGCATCTCGGGGCTGTTGTGTATATTGTCTGCCCAAAGGTCGTCACATATGGGTGAAAGATTTCCGCTGTGACGTAAAACAATAATTCACTCGCTCTGCCCAGAGTTAGAAGTATATGTGCACACCCTCTAAGCATTTAGATGGATCGCCCAGACACAGTCACTCGTGTCAAGTGGCGGATGATTTCGGAGCGGTACCATGTACTATGATGTAGATAAAAGAAAACTTGTTCTGATTCCTATTTATACCTATCTCGTGGATATCATGATTGATAAAAATATTTACTGAAAAACATATTGTTACCAATATAAGTGAAAGAATCTTGAAAGTGGCTCTAAACCCCAATTAAAAATAATAAAATAAAAATATATTGCTAATAAGTATACAGTTTACCGGTACTTTAGAAAATGTCTTCCCAGTAGATTAATGATAATTCTTGAATCTTAAGTATTTTTAATTGTGTTCTAATTTTATCTAATTTCAGGTGAGCGGAATTACCACTGCATGTGGCCTGACTGCGGCAAGTCGTTCCGCCACTCGGATAACCTTAAAGTCCACCAAAGGCAGCATACGAATGAGAAGCCCATCAAATGTGGCTTGTGCAACTTCTCGTGCCGCCAAAGAAACTCGTTGCAGTACCACATTAAGAGACATCACCCGCCTAAAGTGGAAAGCTCCGAAGTCTCCGCGGACGCTGATGCCGATGCCGAAGCCGATGGAAGTCAGAACGGGCCCGTGGTGAATAACGTGGAAGAACCGGAACCCAAACCTTCGGAGGAGGCCAGTGTCGAGAGCCACACGCCTGCGAGTAACGAAATCGACACCAGTGTCAAGTCCGAGAGTAAAGTGTTCGACTTGTACGAATTCAATGACGACGACTCGTGTGCGGACCTGCCAGTTGTGTTCCGAAGGGACAAGCCTCCACGGGCTCACACTCTCTCTCGACAGGATCTGGACCAGCTTCACGACCAGGCTTCTAAAGTCGAGCCAAAGTTTAACTCGCCAGAAGATGAGAAGTCGGAATCTGAACAGGTGGAGGATGTCAAGGAAAATGGCATCAAAAAAGAACTGCCGGAAGATAAACCAGAGACCGTAGTCGTTAAGACAGCTCCCAAGAAGAAGAAGAAGAAAGTTGTCGCCACAAAGAAGGCTTCTCCAAAGTCTGTGAAGAAAACTAAATCTCTAAAATCTCTAAAATCTCCTAAATCGCCTAAATCGCCTAAATCTCCTAAGTCTCCTAAAACAGCATCATCTCCTAGAGCTCCTAAATCGCCAAGAAGTCCTAAAGTTCAAAAGCCTCAGGTCCTAAAGAAGAAAGGCAGTCCAGAAAGCAGCAAGAAGAAAACGGCCGTTAAGAAGAAAGCGTCGCCTCAGAATAAGAAGGTAGCTGCTTCCAAGAAGAAGGCGCCAGTTAAGAAGAAGGATACGAAGACGAAGGGGAAAGCCGCGGCAGCAAAGAAGGCAAAGGCAAAGAAAGCTGCCAAAGGAAAGGCTAAAGAAGAGAAGCCGAAAGAGGAAAAGGAAGAAGAAGAAGAGGAGATACCACCAGTAGAAGAAATCAATGATAAGGAGATTGTAAGTGAGCCAGCTACTGCCGTGGAGGATGCTAACCCTCCGTGTGAGTCTCCCAAGAAGATCCACAAACCACAGAGTCCCCAGAGTGACGGAAGCTCTCCCTCTCCGCAGAGTCCCCACAGTGACCGGAGTGACAGCCCACTGCTGAGTGACACCGAGATCGAGGTGCCACCTCCGTTGGCTGCTCTGGATAAGCCTGAGGTAGAACATCAAAATCCAGGAGACGACGATGAAGTTTTCCAGGAGCCTGAGCCGTTGCCACCCAAGGAAGAAGCCATGTCGCCCGGGCAGGCTCAGCAGGAGGCTATCGATAGATCCCTGGAAGATCCCGTCGTCGATGAAATTAGGGAGTGTCAATCTCAACAAGAGGTCCATTCGTATTCCCCGAGTATGCAAGCTGAGGACGAGTTGAAGACGGAAGAACAACAAGTGGATGACGAAGAACAGAGAGTGTCATCGGACGACGAGGTGCCTAGTGACATATTGCTGACTCCGCCTCGCGCTCCTGCCCCGCCTCCGCCTCAAAGTCCCTCGGAGGAAGACGAGGAGGAGGAGGTCCTGCTGCAGCCCGTGCAGTCGCTGCAGTCGCCGGTCCCGGCCCCCGTCTCTGTCCCAGTCCCGGTCCCGGTCCTCGTGCAAGAACCACTCTCTCATCCGGAGCCCATGTCCAACCAGCCCCTGTCGCAAGACCAGCCGGCCGACAGCTCTGAGAAGGACGTACAGTCTTCCCAACCTCCCAGTGTTCAGTTCCCGCAGAACACCACGCCCGAGTGTGACCTCGGTCAGTACCTGCAGGACCTCAGTGTTCCGGCCGCCAGCGGGCGAGATTCGGTCCCGGAGGAGCCCAACAGACTCCAGAGGCTGGAGGAGCTCGCCGAGAAGCCCCACGAGGACAGCAGAGAGATACCGCGCTCGGCTTCCGTGACCAGCAACGTCATCACACACACCAGCATACCATTTCAAGACATGTCTCACAAGCGCATGGAGATCCTGGCTTGCGATCGCTCCCAGGAGCAACACTTCCAGCGAGACACTGCCTCAGCTCTTCCACGACTCCCCGAACCTCCCACTTTCGATACCTTCAATCCCCTCAATTCCATTCATAGTGTTTCGCGAGACAACAATTTCTTGCGGCAGAACGAAAATATTTTTTCATCGCAAACCACACCGAGTAGTTTCATGAGACTCGGCGAGACGGAGGCCATGAGGCAGAGGATGGCGACGCCATTCCTGCCGCAGAACGACAGGACCGCCATACCGCGACTGCCAGACGCGTCTCTGAGGCCCACGAATCCCACGTTGTTGAGACGGCCGACCACCATGCCCAGCACGGAGATGTTCCCACCTCCTGCCATGTCCCAGACGATGCCTAGGAACCCATTTACAAATACATGGTCAGGGCAGGAGGTGCGTCCTCCACCGTGGCCACAAGCACCGTATCTGCAGCGCACAATCGACAGACAACCCAACGCCACCCCGGCAACACTCTTCGCCAAAGAGAACTACCTCGCTGCCAGTCGAGAATTCATGTTCGACCCTTCGAGGACGATGACCGAGCGCAACATGTTTGCGTCTCTTTCCTCTCCACAACCACAGCGAGATCTGGCCACAGACACGTTTCCTCTGGAGTTGAGTTACTTTGGAGGTCACGCATACTCAGGAACTGCGACCTTAGACTATAGCAGACCTCCGTGCGGTACCGCTCCGAAAAGCTTCGATGAGCGATATCGTCAGACTGCCAGTACTGCTATGGGTGAATTCCGAGGGTTGCCTCAAACCTCGACTTCGGAAATGTTCAGTGGTATCGGTGTAAATAGCAGTTTCAACCTGGACAAGTACATGTACCCCAGGGACCCAGTATATCACCCGCAGCATGTGGGCGAAAATGCAAATAGTGCTTTCTTGACACATAGTGCACCCACGCAACATTCTGTGTTCGATAGAGAATATCCGCATCGTAGCCTTTACCCCCAGAACACGCCGTACCCGTTCTTAGAAGAGCGGCAATACTCCACAGCAGCGAAGCTGACGCACTCCACCAACCCCGCGGTCAACCAAGACCGCGAGTTCATGGCGCGGACGGCCACCACAGAGAACCAGATACCCGCGGACCCCTATAGGTGTGGGATGTTGTACAATGTCATGAACAGGTATTCGTTCGAATAGACGGAGCACCTGTCAAATGTTTGTTCATCCGTTCATGAATTTTTAATTCAAAATGCATCTATAGGGCATGTATTTGTACTTCATGTCTAGGAGTTTGTACTTGAAATTGTGTCGTTATGAATTCTTGTATGTCAGATTGATTCATCAGTACGTGGATTTTATTTTGTGGGGAGACTTCTTTTATTGAATCATAGAAATGAAAGGCTTTCATTGACAGTGCATTACAACACAATCTACACATCGTCACATGCACACACGTTGTTCAATGCAAGAAAACAGTTTTAATATGTACGTTAAAAAATCTCTACAAATTGGTTTACAAGTACGCTGTTTTAGATAGATAATGACATAAAATTTTGCCTCTGTATTCAATACCTGTTACTGATTATAAGAAAACCCTAGGTTCTACAAGAAAACCCTAGGTTCTACAAGAAAACCCTAGGTTCTATAAGAAAACCCTAGGTTCTATAAGAAAACCCTAACTAATGTAGTTGTACATAGATGTAGATTTTCTGGCCGAGAAACAAATATTTTAGGAATATGAAGGTGAATAGATGACGTCCGATCAATATATATATATTATTCGTGTTGAAAGAACAAGTTCTATTTGTGTTTTACATATTATTCAGATTAATTATGTAGTTGAAATATTTTTATTTGTTAATTTGTGAACATTCTTTGAATCGTCTACGCTGCTGATCTGTTGGTGTTTATTTTGAAAATTAAAACAGTTGAATATTTGATGTGATCGTGTTTGAGCATAATAGTTTCATTATCAAATTTATTTAGGTCTACCCATGTTATCTTCATAAGCCTATTGTTGCCTACATGTACTTTTCTCTACAGTGTTATCAGAGCGTATTCTTTATCCACAATAGTTACAGTGATATTAGAGTGTACTCTCATTCATATATAAGAAATTAATCTACACATAATCATGATATTAGTGATGGAACCTTGATAGTGGATTAAAACCACAATTGAAAAAAAATCCACGAACAAAAAAAAAAATGATACAGAAGGGAAACTGTTCATTAAAATGTTCTCAGAGGTATGTATAGTATTAGTAGGCAATATTCCATGTAGTCCAAAGTTCATGTAGGCAAACTTAAAATGAACCCAATTTGACATGTGCAGTGCTAAGGATTATATCCTATACAGTCCTAGGCTGCCTAAGCATGCTAACGAGTAGACGTCCAATCCAGAGTTGTCTACCTTGACACCACGATTCTATCCAGGTAATGTAATTTGATGAGCCTAGAAACAATTCAGCCTAACTAACGACAAACGTACAGTCATATGATACAGTCAGGGTAATGGCTATATGAAGTTGCCGTGTATGAAAATATTTAACTTTTACACCTCGGTGGCATTTTATGTATGCTTCCTATGCTTCTTAAAGTGATTGCATCATTCAAGTGCATGAACTTTCTTTCAGCACATTAAAAAAAATATGTTTTAACTACCTGATACAGCACAATAGATTTCTTCTCTTTAGTATGGGGAATCGTGATTGAAAATACAGGACTCAAAATCCTATTCTTTGCTAGTTCACAAAAGTACTTACCAATATTGAAATACATTGACTTTCATATCTTTAATCTGAGGCTATTTAGCTTGATAAGGCATCTTCAGTTTTCAGCAAATAGTACAAGCCTATGATAACGCAGCCAAGACGTCAGTTTATGTTTATATCTGTAGTTGTAGATTAGTTAGCTACATCATAGTGACTTACTGTTAGCAGCGTCGTAGTGACGACACATCCTGACAGCAGCGTCGTAGTGACGACACATCCTGACCATTGTAAGAGTGAGACAGCGATCTGATTTCATCAAGTTGTTACGAGTTAGTGTTCAATATTGTTTTTGTGTTGTTGATTTATGAAGTTTTCTCACAAAAACATATAAAACCATTAAAAAGTCATTCATAATACAATTATTAATATATTGAACAAAGCTCACTTAACCCAAGTATTCATTTAATCATGTTTTGTTCATGTCGAACATTGTGTTCATTTCATTTGAAATGTTTGCGAACAAGTCACAGAGACAAGTGCATTGCGGTCGCATTGATGTCACTTATATGAAATAATTTTATATATTATATAAATATATATATATATATATTAACAATTGTTGTTGGTTTGTAATAATAATATAGCTGTGTTGTAGTCCAAATTGTATGTACAGTTATATAATAGGAATCAAATGCAAATATGACGATTGAAATGTTTGTGATTCATGGGAATGAACATATATGTGTCCTGTATGTTTTAAAGCCGATTAGTTTTAGATTTTTATCCTCTTATTTTTTTTGTGTCAAACTGACCGTAAATGTTTTTATTATTTTTACGTTTTTATCAGGTGATATATTTAAAGCCTGTTTGCTCGTCCTGATACTGTATACAACTACAATAAGTGAACATGTAAATACGGTTTTATCGTCGAACTCATCGTCAAAAGCATTGTCATTTGTTTTTTAAAAAAAATACAAACTCTCATTTTCTCATTACAAATCATCAGGGTCTGGTAGAGTGCGACTGAAAGAACTGCATTTGTCAATGTATCATTAATATGGTCCTCCTGGTCTCATCAGAACAAGACTTACCTCCCTTTTATTGCAACTTAAAGCATAATATATACATATGTGTGTGTATATTTATATTTAAAAGGTCTCAGCTTTTAACCCTTCAGGTTTCCGAACTATCTAATAAGTATTTGCTCATATTACATATAGAGGACAATACGTGCACTCAACGTGTGTCAGTTATGGATGAATGACTGAATGGTTTTCACTGTTATTTCCTGTTGTTAGTAAATGCAAGGCTGTCATCTTTAACATAAGTTTGTATCATCGTTTCTCAGTAGATGATGAAGGATATGACACTGGCATCCGATTGTTAATTACAATTTGTAGATCAGGGCCCCTATTCTCGAAACGTTCTTACGATCGATCTTCTTAGCTTAAGAACGTGACTAGCTAATGCTATAGGTATCCTTAAGATAAAGTTAAGAATGTTCTTAGGCTAAGAAGATCTTAAGAACGTTTCGAGAATGGGGCCCCAGATGAGCAAAGTATTCATTGTTCATTCAAGACGAAAGTATAACAATTATGCAAATAATGTTTGGTTTTGAAGACGAACTTAAACATAGCAGTATTGCAGTCGCATATCTGTCGGGGCGACTATCAGACAATTGTAAATTCAGAAGTGCTTTGGAAATAGAATAAGACATGAGTATGTATTAAATACTTAGATACGTGTCATATATACATACAAGTATCAAGATTTAGTTTTTGGTTATACGTGTCCTATTTGTTAAACTGTTGGATGCATTTAGTTGTTAAAATAGTCGATGTGTGTAGAATATCGTGCCACGAGTGCTTAAAACTGCCACTTTTCAAATTGTTGTGTGCCACTTAATGAGAATATAATGTTTCCGATCAAATACTTAAAACAGATATAAGCATTTATTTTTATATGTGAATTCATGTCATTCGTTTGTATCAAACATCGGTAGTTTGTTAGCTAACCTTATTTGGGGGGACAGGTTGCATCGATAGAAGTTAAATATTCTAGAATATGTAGGACATAGATTGTATTCAGTGAACATGATGAAGAGAGGCATTTTAAAATTTATTAATGAGAACTTGGTTAGTGACACCTACTTTATGATCTCTATATATTTCATGCTAATATGTTTATATTGTGTGATTTATTACTAATTTTTCATCCCATTTGTCTAGTACATAGTATGTAAAAGAGACGATATTTATAAAACTATTGAATTTTATACAGAAATTTATATCACATATTTGTAACTTTAATAGCTTTCTCTCTTCAATTTAATTCTATTGTAGATGAATTTCTTAAGAAAGATATTAGGTATATATTGCTGTCTTTATTACTTGTCATTGATCAGGTGCTGAACAATTATTTTTAACAAAATAATGGTAAGTATTTAGAAAAACAATAATGTGAAAAATAACTAAACTGGTTACTTTTTTTATGATACTAGAATTTGATATTCATATAATTATGTATACGTAAAAGTTTCAGTACGTTGTTACTTTTTAAAAAAATATGTTAGTTATTATTGTCATGTATCACCTCTTGCAATACTATTGTAATGAATAATTAAATCTTTAATCTACAGAACTTATAAATTTGCAAAGGAAAAATATCGACTGATAATATTTCAGTTTTTTGACGGCATCTTCAATGTAGACCTAACTATTCATGGTCCCAGTCCACAGACTAACAATTAACATGGACGTGTGACTCTTGTAGCGCTACGGTCCTTCAGCGACCAGGTAATTAATTAATATTATGTTGAACAAATTCAGTGTTATTACAGTATTACACTATGGCCAGTCACTAAGCATTGTATTCCCGCAGCAACGTTAAACTCCATATTCACACACTCATTACACAAATATTAATCCCCGACAGTACCACAAAATTATTGGGAATTTCCAGGAAATTTTCCTTTTCTTAACGTTAAATCGGTAGGACTTTATCAAAATAATTCCTAAAAATAACCGGGTATTGATATTAATAGTTGGAGAAATATGTTCTATGTGTAGATGCGCCTGATTTGTGGATTGTGCTAAGTTCCTGCTGATTGGTACGCCATTCTGTAAATCTGATGTACATTATCATAACCAGAAAACTAACATTCATTATACTTTGAAATGCCTTCGACCCCTTAGCATCAACAAACCATGTTAATAGTGACGTAGAAATCCATTTGTGCAACTATTTCCACTCCCAGAGCTGATGAACAAAACCTAATATTCAACTAAAGTTTATTTCCTTAAAATTAAAATGATCTTAAAAACCCCAAATTGGTTGGTGCTACATAGAATAGTGACCGTATTTGAATAATTCTTCCACACTTTTATTAGGAGTGCTGATTGCAAGGAAAATGCATTCTTGCTTTAGACTTATGTAAATGTTATTCATTAACGGTGTTCATTTATGTATCTTTTTAACTTTGAAGTCAAAGAATGTTGTGTCATGTCCTTTATCAGTATCAATACAATCTACGCTTCTAAATCTTGTTATTACATTTATTAATGTAAGTGATTAGTTCTGTACCCTGTGTCTCCTGTATATTATATATACGCACCATAGGCTTGTTTTGTGTATTGTTTGATATACATAGAAAATGTGAGGCAATAATAAATAATTATGTCAGTGTTCTTATCAGTTGTCTAGTTTGTCATGACATTGCAGCCATTTCAAGAAAACATACAGAGAAATAGTCCAGGGTATCGTTTCTCGAAGCTATCTTAGCCGCTATACTAAGGGATCATAGCACTCTCTTAGCAATGTATTAGCTATCGGCAAAGAGAGTACTATGGTCCCTTAGTGGATAAGAGAGCTTCGAGAAACTATACCCTGGAACCTGATCCACAAAGTTATAATCGATTGTAGGATGGTTTGTAAATTGACGATTGATTGTAAAGATAGAAAGCTTTTTGGATCAGGGTATCGTTTCTCAAAGCTCTCTTAGCCGCTAAGGGACCATAGCACTCTCTTAGCAATGTATTAGCTATCGGCA
>JAVCKZ010062871.1:0-15119 GCA_034780755.1 Lepetodrilus elevatus
TCTCTCTCTCTCTCTCTCTCTCTCTCTCTCTCTCTCTCTCTCTCTCTCTCTCTCTCTCTCTCTTTCTCCCCTCTCTCACTCACCCTCTCTCAATCTCTCTCGCTCACCCTCTCTCTCCATCTCTCTCTCTCTCTCTGTCTCTCGCTCTCTCACTCCCACACACCTACTGCCAATAAAGCAAAACATTTAGAAAGATTCCTATTCTACATCCCCAACTCTACTCTGCAAGCATACAGGGTGAGAGAGAGGGGAGAGGGTGAGAGAGAGAGAGAGAGAGAGAGAGAGAGAGAGAGAGAGAGAGAGAGAGAGAGAGAGAGAGGGAGGGGGTAGAGAGAGAGAAGGCATGGGCATATTGAAAATAAATGGGGATGGAAAGAAAATAAAAAAGGAAATGGAAAAAGATGAGGAGAAAGACAGACAGAGAGACTGACAGTCAATTAGATATACAAAGTGAAGATATTGGTACACCATTGGTTGGGCTTCATTGCAGAAGAAGGACAGAAGAAAGGTAGGGTTAGAACATCACAGGTCCTTTCACTGTAAGTTAGTCAATGTTGCTTGGTACACCTACTGACCTAGTGGTGAGCCAGGGAGCAGGGTAGCATTTATTGAAGTTCTTGTGTCTACTATGACATCGTAAGCACTCTTGTAGCGATCTCTTATACCTGGCGATTGGGTACTTACTAGAGCTTGGAGAAACGATACCCATGACAGTGGACATGGTGGATGGATAGGATAGGAAGCTCTGCTACAGAGCAGTGTGTGTAGCAGACAGATACTGACCTGGTCTGGGGGGGATGGAGGGCGGCAGTTTCAGAATGTCCAGCCGCTCCACGAAGTACAGCCGTCTCTCTTCTGCCACGGCCGAAAGATTCTCCTCAGCCAGAACCTGCACCAGGAACTGCTCTATCCCGGGCAGAAGTTCTGGAAAACAACATCAACATATAGTGACTTGTTACGGGCGGGATTTACCCTCTCCCGGCTGGATTAGGCACAGGTACGGCTCTTTATGGAATATCTAGTTGCCTCCAGCATGTGGAAGGTTAAATGACAATGATCCATGGACATTTCCAGTTGCCCCACGTAGAAAGGATCACATAAAAGACTAAAAACATTCTAGTCCAATTTGGACAGTAAATATATCTAGCCACATTTTGTATATAAATGTTCCTCCAATTATTAATATATTAATGTTCAATTTAGTAAATATTCTTAATAAATATTTTGAACTGGAATTATAATTATTTTAACATTCATTTTAATATGTTCATTGTTCACCATATAATGCATATTTCTACATTCATAGATCACTTGTGAACATGGATAACCTTCTCAAAGCTTAATTTCACAGCAACAAATAATGAAGAAATAGTTACCGCTGCTACCAGCCATACTCAGAAGTTAGCACTCAATGTAGGCCTATACATAGTATACTGACTAAATCTATTTCAAACACTACCGTATATATATAATATACCGCCTAGCTTTGTTACTCATTGTCATATTGATATAAATGAATGTACCTCAAAGTTGCATTAACTATTGTACTTCAATGTTACACACACCAGCTAACACACCATCACACGTGACAAAGGTTTTCTCCACAATGGTCTACTTTTTCCCTATGGGGGCATTTAATGGATTAATTCGGTAAAAAACATGTCATTGAAATAAATTTCAGCTGCTATTCAACCTGATGTAATCATGCAACCTTGGTATATAGTGCATACAGTATTTCAGAAAATGCGGCATATTGCAGTAAGATCAGACATGGAGACTGCACAATGGGATTATCTCTCTCGTTGTCACGAGAGATGTTCTCAAACATGTGCAAATAAACCAAGAAAAACACATCTGCCAGTGGGCAGCTAGTGTAGATAGGTAACTGTCATAGTTTCAACACCAGGGCCATGTTCAACAAACCTATCCTAGTGCTAAAGAACCATATATCGCTATCCGTACATCCTGGAGCTACGACTCTCTCGTAACACTAAAATTGCTCTGTATTACAAGACCTAGCGGCGCCTCTCCTGTGTGAAACTGCATAACTCTATAATAAACTCCAAAGTTAGCAATAGTGTAGTTTACAGCTAAGTTAAAAGTTTATGCTTCTTTAGAGTTACACCATTTTCGTACAGGAGAGACCCTGAACTAGAATGATAGATTGACCTAGAAAGAGGTCGTGCCTGAAAGATAGGTCAGCTGTTTTATTAATATACCAAGAAAATTGTACTGACTAGATGTGATGTTAACAAAATACAGTATCCTTTTAAACATCAAAATATTTTTAAAAGATTATACAAAAGAATGAAACGGTTAAGTGACATGTACATTAGGTAGCATCACTGCAGGGGCCCTACTGTACAAAGTGATGCAACTAACTGTCTAGGGTTACACTAACTCTATTAGCTGTAGTCTACACCATTGGTAAGGTAGTCGTAAAGGTTACATTGAAGTTATGTTGTTTTGTACAGGAGAGCCCGGGGCATAGATATCTTGATGGCTTCATCGCTTCATTATCAGATCACGTTTCACCTTTTTTTATAACATGATAGATTATATGTTCCTAGAAAATAAGTGTTTCTTGCGAAAATAGATTTTAAAAAGTCAAATCTAATTAAGTTACGTTACAAAATCCCCAAAGCAAGTGTTTTTATGATAAATCTTTAAAAGGACTCGTAGTCAAAGAAAAATCTTTATTTATAGAATTTAGAAAAAGAATACAGAAATTATGTTATGATACATGAACAGTTATTAAATTGTTCTCCAAAATCATGTTTTATCGATAAGTCAGCTCATATTAATAAGACTCCACATACTGGTACGGTAGTTAAAAATCAAGAGATAATAAACTTTAAAAAAACCATGAACATATTGAAAAGCAATGGTACATATGGAAAATGTAGCATATTCCACAATACACTTGGGTAGACAAATACAATGTAGGCCTACATTATGTAAAAATATGTCTGACCATGTCAACACACTGTGATTGCATGCCTTTAATTTGTTAACAAAGTCTCAGCATCGTGGAGCAATCATACAAAATAGGTCATTACTTCACTGCTAGGACCTGTAGAAACAGGATGTCAATGGAAGGGCTGGTGACTCAGTCCTTTGTTGTCTTTCAAGTGGCAAGATCTACCTTCACCAGTTAACAGGTTAACACTACACTCAGCGCTACTTGCCACACTAGGCCATCGCTCACACGTGCACGTTCAAGTTAAATGCTGACAAAAGTGAGAAAACACCGTCTCTGAACGGCAGTCTCCTGCTAATCTAATCGACCACTTTGATTAGGTATTACATAACAGTGTTCGAATTAATAGGGGGTCCGGGTAGCCTATGGAGAATGACCCCCTCATTATTTTCATTATTTCAAACACTGCATAAGATGACCAAAATGTGTTACTAAATATTCATGTACAGTGCTTCAATAATATAAGGAAAGTAGTATATTATGTTCAATATGAAAGAAAAAACAAAATGAGAATGCTATTGCTGTTTCATTATGATTGGCAATATTGGTTGGTTGATACAATTTCACACTGTTACACCTGAACATGTGATATTTACAAATATAAAACCAATCAATATAACATATTTCAGCTATTTATGTTCATCCTCTGAGACTATGGATAGTCTGATCTACAGAATGGTTACAAGTACTCCACAAAGTCCACATATATCAGTACTAAGATTGGTCTGTTGAACCGGGATCTGGAAGCTTGAGGATTACAGTCCATCATGATAAAACCTATACCGGTACCCTGTATACTATCACATCATGATAAAAACTATACCATGTATACTATCACACCAATTAGCCACCACCTGTGCTATCTTGCTACCTAATTAATTACCACTGCCAATTCTTGATAAAAATCTGTTCATGTTAAAAAATCTGTTCACTTTCTTTTACAAAAGTCTTTCTATACAACATATCATGACATTTTCTATTTAGGGTGGAATCCTGGCGTCATGACCTCTGAACTATTCATAACAAGTTCTTTAATTGTATATACCGTTACCGTATATCCTAATGCACTTGCCAGATCCTGAAGGAATTACACATCTTCATATTAATCTATTCTGCAAGACAACCTGAAGGTGGTTGGTCCCGAGACCTCAGAACAATATTCATACAAAATACAAACTAGGCCATGCAGTTTTCAACATTGTGGTTTTGCATGTTCTATTCTTATCCCCATATCATGATATGGCATCAAAACCCAGAATAACTGACTAAAATAACAGCAGTGAAAAGCTGACTTCCAACTGACATCCATGACGTACTCCCAATACTTGACTGAGAGTAGTATGACCATCACCAATGCACAGATGTCTACATAAAGATGCAGCACTTAAGTTAAATGGGCACCACAATCTCCAATCATGATGAGGATGCTGATGAACCATGCCACTGGATGCACACAAACACATGAACCTGACACCACTCACCGGTGAACCGAGTGGCCTTATCTCTCAGATGTCGAATGCTGTCTGGAGAGTTCACTGATGATGCCATCAACCGAAAGACTTGGACGTTCACATCATCATACAATCCAATGTTTACTTATTATCTCGCTCAGCACCTTCGACTCTCCAAATTCACCTTAGACGCATTGGTAAGGCGTCAAACACGGCACTGGTTCGAACATTCCGAGCCTGATCTCGCCCCCTTATCAGTCTGAAAATGGCTGCCTAGAAAACATCCTCCTAGGATGCTAGGGAGTGATATGGTGTATTCCTGGCTGTTGGCACTCCGTGGGCCGACAACAACATATGGTAGTAACAGCTAGCACCTGTATGGAGGGTGGAGAGAGAGAACAGCAGATGCCAGTGCCTCCAGGAATAACATGGTAGACTCCCTCCAAGACAATGTGTTTATGTTTCCATGTGACCCTGATCATCTGATCATAGGACATGAAGGAGATCTCTGCCGGCCAGTTCACACCTCATTAATAATCATTATTTTATTTATAAATTTATTCATATATTCATAAATGGATCAATTTTTAAAGTTGAATTAAAGATGGGTACCCCTCATTTTCTAGAAATAAATGCTATGGTATAATTATTATTTGTTCAATATTTAGTCGTTTTAGTTTCTCATGTGTTACTATCTTAGTGTCTAAAATCAATAATAATAAATAATTTAAAATAAAATACAATTATTACTCCAATTATCATATATTGGTAATTAATAAGTGTTCTTTATTTAAAATATGCCATAATCCAAATCAATCACAAACGCAGAAGTGCTACAGCAGAGGATAGGCGATAATAGGTCCTGGGCGATAATAGGTCCTGGGCGATAATAGGCCCGTAGCCATTACCCTTTTTTATTGATTATTTAGAAGAAGCTACCAACTCTTCCATTCTCATGTACCGGTAGTGTGTGTATACATACAACAGGCTGTCCATGAATGGGGAAATAGAAATATTTGTTGCAAGCCTGGACTTATCAGAAATTCAATACCACGCTCCAAAACATTAATAGAATTTTATTATCATCTTCTTTCCATATAAAATTGAAAGAGGATATTGGCAAGGCAATCTTTTATCGCTGTGTAATATTCTTTCGTTGTGTTGGAACATAGGCCCAGCATACTGTATAAAAAATACATATAAAATCCCTGTGTTGAAATCAAAGATGGTCTGGTGCATACCCATACAAACTAGTTCCTTTGCCGACTATGTGTTGATGACAGTAGGCATTATGTATAGCAATATTGTAATCTATGACTCAATCTGATCACTCCTACAGTGCTGTGCACTCATGCAGGTCAATACGGTAGTTGCTATCCTTCAACAATTTTGCAGCATGTCCTTCCTCCGATCGTTTGAATATCGTTTATTAATAACCAATATGACTGTCATGTGAATACGTGTGTAAATAATGTGTACGTTGACAAATAGGCTCCGTTGAAAGGCGTTCAAATGAACCCATAGACAGATTGGTTTCACGGATGAACTCATTCAGTGTATTTTTTCTTGAAGGAGGAACTATTTCTTTAAGAATTTGTTCAGTTATGTAGGGTAAATGTGCCGAGTGGATGTCACTGTAATTGTGCACAGGTCAAAGTTACTGTGATATGGCGTACTACACTCGGGCAGTGCTCGGCATAATATCCACACTTTCTATATTGGTTTGCACTCTCTTGACTCCTGAATCATGGATTCCATATTACAAAATTCTTATGGAATAGATCTGGTAATATAGGCTGGACTCTCTACTGGACTCTCTACTGGACTCAGGTTTTATAGTGTTAACAGGAGAATAATTCACATAAATAAGTTGTATATTCAAAGGCACCCGATGCCATAAAATTAAAAGCCCAGAAATTTAAATATTTAAATCTCTCAAGACATTTAAGATACGAGCCAGTGATCAGATAATATTGGTACTAAAAGCGTAATATCGGTCATGATATGTACCAATTTGGGGATTGTTCCTTTTAATACATTAATACAAAGCCATTGGCCATGTTGTAGCCAATATAATGTGTATAATTTATAAATTAATTGTCTTCAAATTACATTAACTCTCCATGCTGTAGGCATCCAGAGATGACCTAAAGAGCAGTGCCTGCGCCTAATCCAGCAGGGAGAGGGTTAATTGTCTTTTAGGTGCAAAATTATGTTTAGTATTATTTACATGATTAATTTCATCAGTATGTTTTGTTATAATCAACCAGTACTAACTTTTTATTACGGATGGATATATTTCACTTGTGGGAAATTAAATAATGTTTACTGATATTCATACACATTTTCTTCAGCACTGATTTGGTCAATATAATAAACACATATATACACATAATACTGGTAATCACTTGTTGATTGTTACCAGATTTCACACTATGGCTAAATAGACACTTAACAATGTGACTGGCATCCCTAAAGCCTGGCGCACACAGGCGTCTGCGTCACACTTGCATCAGCGTTTATAGACGCAGACATGACGCAGACATGACGCAGACACAAGTGCTAGTGTGCGCCAAAATATGCGTTCGATCTGCGCTCGGAGTATCACGTAGAACTTTCCAAATGTCAGCGCTCATAGATGTCGCCATTTTGTTCGAATCACATGTCTCGGTAAAGGCAGCTCATTAGCTCCTCGATAAATCTCGACGCAACGCAAGCGCAGGACTGCGAACACGAGTGTCTGCCGTCTTCAGATGCCACACTCCTGCGTCAAATATTGATACCTGCGTTTGAGGCATACAAGATGCAGACGCGACGCAGGGGGGTAGCACATGAGTGTCTGCGTCGTGCCTACGTATAGAAATGCAAGAATCCAGACGCAAGCACAACGCCTGTGTGCGCCAGGCTTAAGTTATATTTTTACTATGCTAAATAATCATGTTATTCATGATAATATGTATACAGTTACAATACTGCATTGTAAATAACCTATTGTGTAGCCAATAGTAATCTGAAGCAAAATTAGAATGAAATTGTATTTTTCTTAGTTATCAAATTATATAAATCACAGTTTGAAAAAATGCAACTGTGACTAACTACTGATATGTGAGTGGTGGCGACTGTGACTAACTATGTAACTGTACACTTTTCCTCACTCCTCCCACTCGCCTAAAACACACCATTGGCTGCACTGCAACTGTGTACCAGCTGCTACAATATATTAACCCATTAATTTAAGTATTTATGAGAATTGTGCTTATTAATCATGCTTAAGGCCATAGTTATTTGATTCTCTGATATACAGATCTGCCGACCCGATTTTTAATCCACTTGAAAAAAAACGTAAAAGTATTTATTTTTATTATAATAATAATTATATTCTACTAACAGTCTTCAGTAAATAATAATAAATAGTGACTGTTGAATATGAATTACCGTAATTAATGCTTTACATCGCAGCGGAAATATCTCACCCATGAGTACGATGTTAATTTACAAGCAAAATATGAACAATGGAGATGTATATAATTATTACTGAAGAGCATGCAAGTCCAACAGACAAAGATTGACACTGTTTGATTGGTTACAGTATTTGATTCCATGGTTTACAGATTTTTCTGTGTAAAATAACACATAAAAATCTGTAACCATGCCGGAATTAACTATGGCCTAATAGGATTGAATAGTGCTATTTAGAACAATATTATTTTCAACATTTAGACATACAATGTTTTATGGTGTTGGTATCATAACATGTCTACAAAATTAATAATATTCTTGGCTGCAAATGTTACAATATATAGTGCAAAGGCTGAAAGGGCAATATCAGTTGACATTTTCATATTTTGTCAAATATGTGTGTTACAAGCCGAGTCATTTTGAGCATATATATGTTTGTTTCTTTTTCTTGTCCGTGTCACTTCGTATGATAAATTACATGTAGTGTTTAATTATTATTATGATAATATTTTATCATGTTATTGAAATAATATTTCTTTTCATGTTTTTAATTTTTTTATTTGGCAGCATTTCCTTAACTCATTTTCATCCATGTACATTGCCGATTGCAGACAGCTGGAAATTCATGTGAATTATGTTAATACAATTTGAACTACTGACTGTATTTTTAATCTAAATATATTAAAATAATTACAACAAAAAGGAAACAGACACATCTGTTATTGTTTTAAAATGTGTGAAGTGAACATAGGCCCTAATTTATAGCAATTAGCTGCCCTAGTTTACACTATTGATTATGCTAATAATAATATATGATTATAGCAACATCTCTCATCAGCTGTTCGTTATCAGGGTTATATTATTGACTGTCTGGTGTGTACGAAGATGACCTCTCTACAAATACATCTTACACGTATATTTACATAACATCTTTAACGTAGTCTACACTTGTATAGATCTATTTGCATGGCCATTATCATGCAATATTTAAACACTTCCCTGTTCGTAGTGTCGAATTACGACTACCTGTTGATACCCCAGAGGTCTTTGTCTTAGGAGAGATCGTCTAATCATAATACTAATCAGGTAAGGAGACAAAAGGGATAATAGCATTGCTACATCTATATTTTAGTTCGTCTGACAACTAGCGCACCTGTTTCTCGGTCGGTGGGTTAGTGGTTACCTGATTCCTCTTGTTATAAGAACAGGTGATGCACATCGATCGATTCAATACGAGCTCTTACCGTCTAAACTATCCATTTTTCCACAAGAATCCAGCAAATTCACCCACGGTATCCCTCCACATGCTGAAATATGTTCCTGAGATATTCCATTACATCATTATTTTCGTAACACATATCCCATTTCTGCCATATAAAGCGTTCCGTTTAAAAGCGAACCCTCCACACTCGAACAATTTTCCCTCAGTGGAATATTGAGGTCGTCAGCATGCATTGCTTCAGTGTGAGCTATTCCGAGTTGTCGCCACAAAAGTAGGATTCGTTGGGATACTCAACGGCTGCTCAACGAAGCGCTAGTGGGTGAGACATGTGACGTCATACGCCCTACTGATTCGCGTTGCGCGAGAGGCTTTCAAGAACGGTTAGTGAAGCGGGGCCATTATATTGTGGATTTTCGGCTGGGGGTAAACTAAACTAGCAATAAAATACTCTCGTATTTGGATAAGTGAAGCTATAACTAGACTTGATAATAATTATAAAGGCTCGAAATAATAAACTGCGACGTCGGGCCGCTGGTGACATGCTATCTGGGTGCAGTGCGTGTTTGTCATCAACTTTATGTTCTAACCACTGTACTGTCATTTGCCATAGTGAACATTATTATTTTTATTTACAATAATAAAACTATAGTAAATGTAAGTATTTTTATATAAAAGTATAATATATTATATATGAGTAAAGGCATAATATCACAGACATTTATGGTTGTTTTGGACTAGTTCTTAGCTACAACTGCACAATACATTCACTTGGCATACATAAAATCATGTTTGTACTTCCAAAAACATTTCCACCGCTGTTTGGTAGACACATATTGTAGTCTACTGATAAACAATCTGAATATGGTCGTATAGTTATTTCCTTCAGTATGTCAATGCAAGGGGACATAACTCAGTGATACGACATAAAAATATAATAGTATTCATAGTATTCATTCATAGTTCAGTTGATAAGATAAGACAAGGTGAATAGCGGAACGTTCCCTATATTCATATAAAACATTAATATTTGATAACTATTGAGTACTGGGGACCTATAAGTACATCAGTAAATAACAACTTTTGGGTGGATAAATCAAGCGTAATATTAGTCTCAGATCGAAATTCGTTTGTCCATTATACAGGTCAATCAACTGTGATATTAATCAATCAGATTGTTGGATACGGGGACGTGCCAGTCATTTTACGAACGCTTCTAGAAATGATCTCTGGGTTCCTTGGGGTATTTCGATTGTCCGTACTCGGAAACGTACTTCCTTTCGATGGACCCGTGATATTATGCTTTTAAGGTCCATCGAAATACCCCAAGGAACCCCAAGGGAACCCCAAGGATACCCCAAGGATACCCCAAGGCGAAATTTGTACATGTATATATATATGCGATGTTGGTGACAAATACACGCAATAGATTTACCTGACTCATTTCCTAAGCAGACAGAGACGAACAGTAAGCACAATACCAGCACTTTTACCATGATTCACGTCGTACTAAACAGATGTTTTACACACATGTGATTTTGTTCTGCTTATACAGAATATCCTTATCATTATCTATACAGTATCTATACTATGAATAATTAAGCTAATATCCGTCTCAAAATCACAGAGACATCGGATTTGCCAGTAAAAATAAACTATTCCAGTATATAACGTTTACTTCATGCTCTAAGGTATAGGCTATACCATAAACAGGTTTTTCAATTAAATATCACCTGTATTTCATCCTCACATACGAACACTATAAATATGTCGTGCATTATCTGAGAAGAGCGTAAGGCCATATAAAAACTAGATAACGAAAACATATTTGTAAATATATATCGATCGAACATCCGAACAAGTGATAACAAATGATAATAAAGATAACGGTATATATCCATACAGTGAAAGTAGGTAGATACATAATAAGCATACACTGAACATGTTGTTTCGTTGCCTCAGTCTTGTCTGTCATATGTTCTTGGCAGTGGCTGCAACAGTCGACAGTGTTGAGGAACCTGATGACGTGAGATCTCGTTTGGAAAGTTCTGGTAATTTTAACCTCAACACTACCAACAATAGAACCACCACTGCCACTGGCGATCTTCATAATGCATCGAAAGAATTCCCAGCAACACAGCCTCCCAACACAACAGACATTGCCCAGGGCACAGTGACGTCAGGCGGTGTTCGAGCAGTGACAGGAGTTCCTCAAGATCTTCATGAATTAAGTGAGTTTATTGATTCAATGAAGAACATGACTGCCGTCCAGTTAAGAGCAATCAGCGTATTGTTGCCTATAATAACTTCACATCCAGTTGACAAAGACACCGGATTTCTGAAGCTAATGGAGGTACTGGGTTCCACAGAACAAGGCAAAGAGCTCGTTCAAAACGCAGTGACCCTGCTTGGTAACTTAACTTCCGGTGAGATCCATAGTCTGAGCAGCTTGGTACAAATAGTATTAGGAAATGCCAGCATTCCTGAAACCTTTGCTAGTGTTGAGCTACTGTTAAAGGACAATTCGTCTAAAGTGTTATTGACCAAAATTCTAGAAACTAGTAAAATAGCTCTACGACGGGGACTACTAGAAGCATCGGAACCCGGAGCAACCACCCATCTATTCACGCCCGGAGGTAACGCACATTCGCTTCTTATAGCTTGCATACGCGATCTACGAGGACATCATGTGGCCGATCTTATTACGGTATTTCCTGCCTTAGCTTTGCTTCCAGATACCTTGCTTCACGGAGGTAACTCTTCCACGAATCACACATACACACTCATGAACACAGTTATTAATACACTAGATGATAGGATTATGCAACAGGAACTGGGAAGAGTCTTTGGAAACGAAATCTACAAGGTAATGAGGACATACTTAGCATTGGCTTCAAAGAATCCCGTGTTCGTACAGGAGCTGGAGGATCTTCTCGGAGCAGAGATTGTCCATCTTCTGCGTGGAGTGATCCAAGATGTTCTTACATCCGACATTAGTTTGGACATGTCTCACCACACTAATGGCACGAATCCGTTCGAAATGTTAACTTCCTTCCTGGACAACAGTAACCATACAAAGCTGATCAGACGTTATTCAATAGAGTTTTTCCGAAGACTTTCAACCAGTTTCGATAACGAGACGATGCAAGAGAAACTTGGTAGATATGTTATTGTCAAAGTTTCACACATTCTGAAGAAGTCCATGAGGTTTCTGGACAATAAACCATCGCTCGTTGACGATATTGTTAATTACTTTGGAAGAGATGTTATTAAAGCGATACCAAGAGAACTAAAATTTAATATTCCGTCTATTATACCTGAGGATGACAATAATATCGCACATAATACTACATTTGAAGATCTTTTCAACCATATAAATAACACAAAGCTGATGAAAAAGTACGTACTGGGATTTGTAGACGGTCTTGCACATAAACTAGACCTTGACGCGACGCAGCATAGCATTGCATCTATGGTTTCCAACCAAATACTCCCCTTACTCAACGCTGGCTTGAACTACCTCTCCAGAAATCCTGATATCGTTGCCCAGACTGTGAATATATTGGCCCCCGAGTTAGTTCATGTTCTACCCATAGGAGTAAAGCTTCTTCTGGCATCTGTAAACTCCGCCGATATGGAAAACCTCACTTTCTTGGAACCAATTGCACTACTTACAGCATACGTGAACAGTGTTAATATTAGTGCTCTCGGGGACATGGTGAATTCGACAAACACCAAAGGAGTATTTGGGCAATCTTATGTACGTAAGGTAGCTGCAAGCTTGAGAACGGTACGGGAACAACTGGCTCACAAAGAGCAGTGCGTGGCTGATATGAAGAGTTATTTTCATGGACTCAAACAGCTGGATATGTGGGCTCTTCAAAGTAAGTACTTAGGGTTTAGAGCCGCTTTCAGGATTATTTTACTTATATGACTGCTTGTCAATTTAGGGCAGGAGGAAACGTGCACATTCGTAACGTGGAATCGTGCAGTGATCCAGAGAGCACCGGCTGATACTGACGGACCAACTGTCTTGGCACGGTACAGACAGATTATAATATCATGATCGCGTCTGAAAGATAACTTCCGTGAACATTGCTGCATGTTTAGTACATCATACAGTATTTTCTTGGATCAAGAAACCTATCATTATCAAAGTACAGTTCTACGATGAATAATATGGTATGGTATATGGTATGTTATGACACTGGGCTTACTAATCCTAGAATTAAACACTGGCTATATGCTAACTACGTAAAAGAGTGTCTATATTTACAGTGCTGGATGCCACGGGCAAACCTGGAAGTGACATTCTAAAAGGTGCAGCAAAGTTCTACGGGAATTACGACGAATGCGTGGAGATTAAGACCACTCTCCACACGGAGGTGGGGGCACCAGCGAGACGGGTGGAGGGTAGTTACTGCAGGGTAGTTATCATTGCCCCACCGGCCGTGCTGAACAAAACGGGAGCATTTGACTTACCCATTCCTGTAAGTAGAAGCCCGCGCTTATAAATACGTGCTCGTCTGTATCATGTATTATTGCAATATACATCATAACCCTGGGCACGAAATTACGAAACTTTTCTGAGTACGATTTCATATTCAACTCAGAATTGTGTTCATAAAACGTCATGTGACGTCATAGTCTGAGTACGTTTTTGTGCTTAGACAGTTTCGTAATCTCGGGGCTCTACGTGTGTGATATAATCAGTATAAGTAATGGAAGAAACTTTACAAGATTATGTTGTGGCGTACACCCTTTACATGTAGAAACAGGCCAGCTCCCAGGTTATTTTAGCTTCAGCAAGGTATACTAGACGCATCTTCAAATGGAATCCTTCTAAACATTGTTCTATGAGGTGCTGGGTATGTTGCAGGTGCGTTGGACAATCCACATGACATTCTGTTGTACTCGAAGCAACCAAGACATGCGACTGTGAAAGGAGTATTCCAACTTGATAATATCCACATTTCATATAGATCTAAGACGTAATTATATCAGTCTACCCAATGGCCCATATTATCGAACGCGGTCTGGACCAGGTTTAGCTCTAAAACGCGAGTTTAACCTTAAACGGTATTATGAAAAGCAGTTTACTAGAAATTGAGTCGGGACCTGGTTTTGGTATGCCTGTTTTCTATAGTATATTTCTTTCCTAAACCATGAGTCTAGTTTTCCGTAAACCCAGACTAAATTTAATCCAGGTCTACACTAAACCGCGTTCGAGAATATGGGCCATTGAGTCTAATAATCCTTCTATCATTGGCAAGGCATACGATAAGGTATGCGATAGTAGAAACGAAGTCGACCACCCTTGCATCCGGGAACAAAAACGGTGGAGGCCCAAGGACTGTTAAGGCGGAATAGCTGCTAAGAGTTGTTGAAGATGGGTTTGAATCTCACCAAGCATTCCAGGTGGGATCCTTCGATAGCATTGCTTGAATGGTACTACACCATCTACCATCTACGTAGATTATCTCGGTAAATGCTTCATGGAATAGTAATGCTAATTATTTAATTGATAGAAGTTTTTTTATTTGCCATTTTACAATAGGAGCAACTGCGTATCGCGTGTCCTGAGTGGAGATTTCCTTTCCAGAACAAATATACTGGTGCAGGGGAGGTAACTGTGCAATGTTCATCTACATCTTCCTCAAGCGAAAAACACTTCTGAAAACATAACCAATATTAATCCGGTTTCTACTACACAGAGCTGCTATCGTGATATGGCATGCCTGACTATATATATATATAGAGAGATTGATAGATAGATAGATTGACTTCAGAGAAGAGTGACCACACGTCAATGTAATGTGCGTATGTAGCAATATGGGTTAAATGAGTAGGAGATTTAATTGTGATGTCGGCATGGAACAGACAACTGAATTTAGAATATCAAATTATTAAATTTAATTCAAGTTACTGGTCATGGGGAGACTACTCATGGTTAACGAGTACCCTTGGATCACGTGGCATGGATTAGGTTTGGTGATTGGATGAAACAAGT
>JAVCKZ010062882.1:0-15115 GCA_034780755.1 Lepetodrilus elevatus
AGGTGTCATAAGCTTTCCAGAAATATATAACATGATAGGTTTATT
Organism: Lepetodrilus elevatus; assembly: GCA_034780755.1. NCBI lineage: Eukaryota > Metazoa > Mollusca > Gastropoda > Lepetellida > Lepetodrilidae > Lepetodrilus > Lepetodrilus elevatus. The sequence continues at coordinate 46 of JAVCKZ010062882.1, forward strand.
TCATTATTTCATTTTTGTCCGACCACCCTACTTCTGGTAAAAAGGATTTTCAAAATGGTAGGTAGGAACATTATGAAAAAAAATAAAATTTATTGCCAAGAAAATATGGTAGGTAAACTTCTTTATTGTATTTTCGTCCATAAGTATTTCCTACACATCTAATAGGCATCCATTCACTTGCTGTTATTAACCCTCTCCTTGCTGGATAAGGCGGTCACTGCTCTTTACAGAATCTCCAGTTGCCTTCAACATGGAGGGGGTTAACAGATGATGTTTAATTCTGAGGCAACTGTAACTGGTTTTTATTGTTTCACGAGATGTTTCACCGTTATTGTAATGTGCTTTCAAGATGCATGTATAATGTAAAAATGGAGCAAGTTAAAACATTTCAAAGACATTTGTTGAGGGTTAGCATCATACCATTTTTTACAAATTCTTGAAGAATATATTTAGGGTTGCACACTTTTGGTTGGTAGAGTTTGTCGAGTTATCGGAAACACAGGTATTAATGTTGTCAGATTTGTATTTAGGGCTGTGTGTCACCTGATGTTGATATATCATCGACCACTGGAACCATATTCAGATATTCGTTGCACATAGTAATATCCCTTTGAATGTATCCAGTGTTTGCTACAAACAATGGTAGTTATTTCCCTTTGTTCAGTGTAGTATATCATCACCTGGGCCCGTATTCTCGAAACTTCTTAGCTAAGAACTTCTTAGTGAGAAAAGATCTCTTCAACAATTAACATTAGCAGAAACCCAGTTAGGCAAATTCTTAGTACTTACAAACTTCTTAGGACTTACGAAGTTTTGAGAATACGGGCCCAGCAGTTTCGTTAACTGCAGGTGTGGACAGCCATTCAGATACTATTGAAATATGTACGTGCCATTTTGTCCGTTATTGTATGCCAGCTATCTGGAGACTGCTAGAATGACACCACAATTTAACCATCCATAAAAATCAATGTATGAAATGCTCTGGATATCGGGCCTAGTGGATTTGTGCATATTTCATGGGGCTATTCATGTAATTTTGTGTGCGCTGAATTTGGCGTTACATCTGTTTTCACGAATATTTCGCTGTTTTGGTGATGTAACATCGTGTCAATATGGCAGGAGGAAACCTGCAATGCCTGTAGAACTGAGATTGTTGCCATAAATTATATTACTGGCTACTAGTACTGATGATGAACCAAGGATGACGTTCATGAGATGTTTGTTTTGAAATTAATTCGCAGAAACCTTTCAGATTATTTTTTTTATGTGCTAATGTATTTTATATGCAATATTAAAAATAATAAATTTAATTGAGGTTAACAAAAACTGTCTACTACACATCAGTGTACAGCAAATACACTACAAGTAAATTAAAATTTCTTAGTTATGTTTTCATTGTGAACACTAGCATGATTATCTTTCAAGTACAGTTAAGCTGCCGCCTCTCCACCTGAAAGCTTGTCTTTGATATGGCATTTGCATATTTGCCATTCATCGTTCATAAAACATTAATGCTGACATTTGAGAGAAGAAATATCCTTTACATCTAATCGATCTGAAATTTCACATCCCATCCCAGCGTCGCCATATTTTAACTCTCATTCTTCAGAAATAGAGCTTGGCTTCTGGTAACCCAGGTGCTTTATAGGGACATTGTCACCTGGTGTTGACTGTGTGCATGCATGGATTACTTCTACATCTTTAATTTCAGTTTCCTTTTGTTTGACATTTCTATCTACTTTTCATCAAACTTGCAAATTCATAATCTTCGACTAAAAAAAAACTGCAACGTTTTCTCAACTTTTTTGTCTTGCATTCTTTTTCCCGACCTTGACCCCCCTGATCTGACCTTCACCTCTTCTCCTATTTTTCAGGGACTTTCTCGCATCTGGCACTAAGGTATGTACCTAACCTTGCAACTTCTTCCTTTTCTTATTTACACCCTGTTTTGTTTGTTGATCGATTTTAATTTTTTTAATAGTCTACGCTCCATCTTTACTATGCTGCGAGTCTGTCATTCCTTCTTTACTTGCACGGTTATTTATGTTTACGTACTTCTATGATATAATATTATCACAGGATAATTATTTTTGGCAATTAAAATATTTCTAGTCATGGAATCGATGACTTTTTCGTAATATCGGGTGAAAAAATTAATTCTTTTAGAAATGAAATCACTAATGGCAGACGGTTATGGTTTAGGTAGATTCACAGCAAAGTAGGCAACAAACCAACCAATCAACATTGATTCAGTCATCAACCAACCAACCAACCGATATCATGTTTGAAGGAAGCAATTATTTATTTATTTATCAAGTCTAGAGCATAAAATATTCCAGAAATATCAATAACGGAACCTCGTAACAACTAGTATTTTTACTCGAAATATCATGTTCAGTAATATTTGAAGTCGTAAGCATTTTATTGAGGAGTCTCGCCATATAGTTTGCACAAATATTGAGTCAAAATTGACATGACATGTTTTAAAAAGCAAGCAGACATTTTATAACCGAGAACATCAGGTAAGAATTAACTGCCGTTTCATGTTTGTGACAGCCCTACTTTTCTCTGGGGCTCTTTTATCCTTCTCACAATTTCAGCTGCCATCAACACATACGCTATTTGTGTTTGATCAAATTGATGATCACAGATTCACAAGAACGTAACATATCGGCTCGTACTTTGTGTACTAGGGGTATATTATATCGAGTGCTAAAGTATGTTCAATCAAAATGCGATGTGCCATATTTGATGTTGGTGGAACATATCAAAGTGTTACAACTGAAATTGGTAATGCTAGAGCTTGTTTCTACTTTGACATTGCAGATTCACTGTTCCAGATTTATGATGTTTTTGAACATTTTGTTTGTTTTTCTTGATATTGTTGACCATTTGCACATCAAAGCAGCTGACATGGCTGACATCTTGATATTCACCAAGTTTGTCAATGTGAATTCTTGTGGATTTATTAAGTTAAGTTAAGTTAACTTATTGTAAAGAAAAAATATATAATTTAATATATTCACACAAATACAGACACATCCCATTGTTCACAATATTCACAATATTTACAATATTCACAATATTCACAATATTTACAATATTCACAATATTCACAATATGAAAAGACGGCAAAGGTTTGAAAACAAGATTCACACAAGCTTGTGGGAAGTAAAGCCATCTGGATGTTAAAATTGCCATGCTTTTCCCAATGATTTTTCTTTCTTCTAAGAATAAGATGCTGTTTAATTATTAAATGCTGTTATCTGTGCATTTGGGTAAAGTATTCCTGCAGCTATACATAAGGCAATGAATAAGTAAATTTATCAATCGATCTTCTAAGACCGTGCCTTTAAAAAAAATAGTGAAAAAATATATGTTGTCAACTAATTTTATGACCCATCAGTTAATTGAACAACTAATTAATTGAAGAGAACCGACGATTTACCACTCAATTATCTCGTTATCTGCATGTCGGCTAATTGGAGACAACAGCGATCTCTTTCCTGGATTGGAAGTTCAGGATGCAATTATCAATAAGACGACCAACAGGTGAATTTGGGATCTTATGCAGCAATTATCTGCTGAATAAGTGCTGATTAGGATCCACACGATATGATATTGATAGGATGCAATATTGATAGGATGCAATATTGATAGGATGCAGTATTTGTACCATGGCAGTGCAGATATCATCCTTGGTCTGTCATTAGCAGCAGGTGCTCGCAGTTTTACTGCAACTTTCAGTGCTACAGATGTTGCGGGTTTCCTCCTGCCATAAACTGACAAGCCATGATATAAGTGAAACAATCTTGAAAGCGGCTCTACACTCCAATTTAAAAAAAATCAAATAAAAAAAAATGGAGATTACCGTACTTGCAAAAGAATTGGTCGGAGAGATAAATATGCATCAAGATTTATTATTAAACGATTATATAATGTTGAAGCGTAGGCATCGTAGGAGGATATGTGGATTGTGATGTAGTGCATTTGTCTATCTAGCCTACATATACTCACAAAATAAATAATGACCATAAGATATTTTGTGAGGAAACTTTCTACTAAATTTCATAAAGTGAACAATTCTTGAGAGCGACTCCAATTAAAAAAAAATTTTTTTAAAAAATAAAATCTACCAAATTTCGGAACTGGGCTTGAGAAATCTGGTGCCACTCTGCTTCCAATGCCCCTGTGAGTTCTTGATTAGCTGGAGCCTGCAGACGTTTTGATAATTCTTTGGCGTTAAAATCGTCGCAAATGCATAAAAGATTCCAGCAGCGACGTTAAACTCCATACTCACTCACTCATTGGTGTTAAAATATTACGCTAAATCTTGTATGTACAAAAAGGCTAATGGTCGTTAATTAATTTTGTTGAGTATGTATGAGAATAGGTTCTGGGATGACAGGCAAGCTCTTGAACGAGTTGATCAACGTGTCAGCGTGGCACTGACAAATGTTATTGCCGAGAAATAAAGAAACTATTGCTTTTAATGGTGACTGATAATCAAGCACGGTAATGTCAGTTTGTCAGCTTATCCCTTTCTGCAATGGATCCCTTCGGTCAACTTCCTTTTGCGAGGACCCGTTCAGAGTTTATACAGTTAATGCTTGATTGTTCTGTGCCGGTGGAGCTTAATGTTTAATTAGTCTCTGGTGCTGGCGATTCCATGACATTATTAACCAGGTAAGTGCTAGCTCTGCAGCAGTGTCGCCGAAAGACGTGAAAATAAACGTAAGAAATGTGTGGCATTGTTTTGTTGTCTTTTGTGACGTTCAGAACTGCTCGGAGCAGAGTGATAAAATTTCCTCTAAATATTTTACGATCATTTTTCAATTGATGCTGTAGGCCATTGCAGTCATGCATGATTTTAAATCGTCATGAATATTCATGTGAGCATTTTATTGAAAATTTGAATATTTGTCATGTTTTTGTGAGAAGGAAGACGTTACCAAATACAGTACTATTATTACTAGTGTGCATGTTCTTGCATGCTTTGAGCGAAGGTCAAAGATGCCAACAATCTTGCATCCTGCTATGGAGTACGGATGTCAAAGTACCCTTGACATCCGACAAGCTAACATTTGGCCCAACAGCTGTGCAGTGCGATGTTGATAATATAGTATGTTAAACTATTAAAGCTTTGAATACTTTACGATGAGAAATTGCACTGGGTCGCCATTGAGGTCTGTGCGTTAATTAATCATTGCTACGGGATCATGTTCTTCTTCATACTGATGCTTTATCTAATTCTGCGAGTCCTTAAGTTTCATGTATAATGTATACAAACTTGTTTTAACACTGTGAATATGTTGCGCATGCTCCAATACACAGATAGCCTCTCGGATACAGACTGTCGTAATTTGATTTAACCCGAGTGCATATCTGTAAAGATTACATTTCCATTTCTTTATGGAGACTGTGCTGACGATTGCCTTTGTTAATGTCCCCGGTGAAAGAAATCGATGATTTAGTTTAGAAACGTATCAGATTTCATGAGTTACAGACAACAGGGATTTGATTAAATTGATAATAATGGCAGCAATGTGAAGAATATTAAATTGGGTAAAATTTGAAACATTAAAATAAGTGGATTGTATGCTAGCAGGAAGGTTAACCCCTGCTACTGGATTTGTGACTTTGCAGGGCACCTTGAGTAGCCCTAAGTAGGTGTAAGGTTAAACAGTCATGTTTTGCTTGCTGTTGCTGCTTTGTTGATTTGATTTAAGGGAGACAACTCTTCATGCCTTAGCGACCATGACAGATGGTACAGTTTTAGAGAGGAAGATAAATTACTATATTTACTACAGAATTTTATTTATTATTATAAAAAAAAGAAGGTTTTATATGCAAATATATACTCTTACAGTATGCGTTCCAATTTTATGCCGTGCATATTTCAAATTGTATTGTTTCTGCAGCAACACTGCAAGTGGTAGGGGAGAGTTATTCCGTGATTCGAGCGATGTTTGTGTTGGCCTAGCGTGAATCTTTGACATTCCGCATGTGGAGCACGTTCAGTCGCTAAACCACGAGGGATGTGGTGTTCGGTGGTGCCTCTGATGGGTAGCAGTTGTTGAGGGTGGAGCTGGTGGGGGTGGTGCTTATAGTAGCAGGTGTGGCGCTCGTAGTCTGTAAATATTGCATCTGGATTTGGGTGGTAGTGGAGCTGGTGTTTTTAATGCATGGGTGGTACTTTTGGTGGGGTGGGGTGGGGTAGTAGTTGGGGTACTGTAGTAGTGGTACTGCTTATGTGTAGTTGCTAGTATGAGTCATTTAGGGTAGGGGGTGGGGTACTGGGCGTGGCAGGGGTGGAGCCGCTATCTGGATATTTCCGTTGCATATAAACATGTCGTTGGAATTTGAACAGGAGCACATTCTTGGTTTATGACTCGCAATGAACTTGATTATAACATTATTACGTTTAATTTTATTTGGCATGCTGCTAGTCGTGATTTTTTTTATTGGAGCAATTTGAGATATACCCAAGCCTTCTGACTCGAGTATGTAAAATACCATCATCATTAAAACAAAAAAAATTCTGGATCGGAATTTTGTGATCGTAAACAGCAACATCTCTTGTCATTTTGTAGTGGAAAGTTTTTTTTGCCAGATACAGAAATGTAATTATTGGCTTGGCAATGGGACATGTGCTTGTAAGATTTCGGTATAATTCCTTTTGTAGCCTTTACTGTTTGGAGGCGGCGTTAACCTTCTCCCTGCAGGGGGCGCCACAAGACGCCCTATGGCTCGCGGAGAGAATGTCAGCCTACGCAGCACTTTAATGTAGTATTTGCAGAATCGTTGCAAATAGAACTCGTTTGAAGAATTTTCTTTATTGCGCATTATCTGTAAAGCTGACAAATGACATTCGGCAATGAATCACAAGTAAAATTCCTGCTGATGAAATCCCGTTAAAATTAATCACCTCGGCCCATGGGTGTATTCCAGGAAGGAAATGTAGACCAGTTATCCAAACAGTGGGTGTTTGAAGACCCAGTGTCGTCGTTCCACAGCACGTGTTAATCTTCTCGGTCGAGATAGACCCCAGCAAGTCTGCATTCGCAATAATCTGTAAAGGAAATCTGCCCGTATTTATGTCTCCAGTTAAGCCCACAATAGTAATATTAGTAAGTAAATATACCATAAACACTGGGACAACTCTGCAACAAGAACATGGCACATTTAACGGCTGTGAAGTCGTAAACGGGAAAGACAATATCTCCTACCACTTCAGCTCTACACCAGCTTGTTCTGAGTCTCATAAATAATGTCTGTGTGCTTTGGAGAGGGTTAGAAAACTCTCACTACAGTTTGGTCTGGCAAAGGCTTGTCGACAGGTTTCAGTTATCCAAGAAGTGTCACATCAAATCAATTTGTACATTGGAAATTTTTGTTGTTTTCAAAAAATGTCATACACTCTCCTTTTCATTTTTCTTTTGCATTGGTAATGAATCGTACGAGCTGAGAGGATGACCACTGAAGTTGACTCCAACATGGAGAAGGTTAATTATACTTCCACTTCCTGTTGTAACACGAGAGCCGTGGTTCGGAAGTGTTATTTTTATTGAGTAGGTTACCATCATTAATACTGTTGCACTGTAACCTGGAATTTATCATGATTAACTCTCTCTCCATGCTCAAGTCATGATATTAGTGAAAGATTCTAGAAAGTGACTTTAAACCCCAAATCAACAACACTGATCTCTCCATACATGCTGAAGACAATTGTAGATGTACCTGCGCCAAATCCAGCGGGGAGACGGTTAAGCTATCTGATCTATTACAAGTTCCAAACAGTAGTAATTAAAAAAAAATCCCATTCAGTCTAAAAAATATACTGAATTGAATGGCTAAGAAGTGTGAACATTCTCTAGAAACAAGTGTGAGTCACTTTTCCAAATTAACGATGTAGTTGGCAAATCTTTAGCTAACCGCGAATGTTCTCTGCTCGGTTTTCTTCTGGAGCAACAATACAAATCCGTGTTGATGTAGGTTCGTGTTGTAGCTGTGGTGTTGGCATGGGGGCATAATTGGCGATTATCAAGTTGCTGCAAGGGCCTCGGCTTTGTTTGATAGGGATCACTTTCCTCCAAAAACTTGAACTTGAACGTCTGGGAGGGAATCCAGAGACAAGTCTGGAGATGTTCGGCCTGGTTCGTGTAGCTTGTAAGGCCTCCTTGTTGACAGTCGGTCACGAGTGTTGACAGCGGGGCATGGAATATATATCCATCGGTTGACTGTCACATCGGAGAAAAGCTGGCATGCGCTTCACGAAGGGGTTGTATCTGTAGTCTGGGCATAGATCGAGGTCTACGCCACTTCCTGTTAACCCTGTTCAGGCTGAAGGCAACTGGAGATGCCCTAAAGAGCAGTGCCTGTACCTAATCCAGCAGGGAGAGAGTTAAAGCATATCACGCGTACTGATTTACGCTTGGACTGCAGTACGACCCCCTTTGTGAAACGCCGGATTGGTGTCTTGAAACCGAGAGTGCATACTATAGGGGTCCGGAGATTACCCGGCGACTAATGTGACTAAGTCACGACTAAGACACAACCGCCTCCTCCACATCCCCACCCCTCATCCCCATCTACGATCAGTGACAGGATCGCATCCAGAATTTATGCCATGTCAATTCTATTGCTTGTACGTCTGGAGAACTTCTTGTCTGTTTTCCTGTGAATCCTAATGATGAAATTCTTGTTTATTTGCCTTCGTCTTACTCCTGGATCAACACGTCACTGCTCAGGGCATCACCTGTAGCCTCATGCAGCACAAAGGTTAAATTGGGGTTTAACCATGTCCCTGCTGAGGGCAACCAGAGATGCCCTAAAGAGCAGTATATGTGCCTGATCCAGCAGGGAGAGCGTTAAAGTACACTTGCATTTTCATAGGATTCTTTCGTCATGACTGGGTGAAATATTTCCGCTGCCACCTCATGCATTAAATTTGAAAAATAATCTTGGGTTTCATCCAATATTGCGCCATGCGATTTATATAATACAGTGCTCCCTTCATATAATGCTGAAGTTGGGGTCCATGACATGCCACCCGCGTTATAATACCCGCGTTATTTCAACGAATATAATTGGAGAGAAAAAGTAATATTTAAAAAAGGGGTCCACGTTGGACCCCGCGTTGTATCCGAATCTGCGGTGCATCGAAGGCCGTTTTATCGAGGGAGCACTGTAATTGAATATATTGTTGTCTTCATATATGGGTCAGGATTACTGCAGTGATGTAAATCGATCCATTTTAAATGAATGGAAAAAAAACTTTGTTGTGTTAGAGATGTTATTGAGAATTCTTACAGAAGTAGTTATATTCAATATATCGGTATTGAACTGGCTAGTCTATATTTCTAAGGAATAATAACATAAAGCTTGTAGGTTCCTTTCATATCAATATAATATCAATCGGTAGGATTGAGAGAATAATGATTTAGTTTTACTCATATTTTTCTAATGTAAAAGGTCGAGATATTTTTGGTTTGTTTGATTTATGATAGATGAAAAGAACTTGTTAATAATTGTGAACTCCAAAATATGATTTCTGAAGATGGTTACTATATAATCTTGGACAATATGGGAGACATTTTGTGTTTGTTTGAATTATAGATGAACAAAACTCACAAGATATGATTTCCGAAGATCAATGTATTGATAATGATAGTGTTTTTTATTGTTAAACAAAATCCAAAATATTTTGTGTTCGTTTGCATTATAGACGAAAATAACTCACAAAATATTAACTTATAACATTTTATTTCTGAAGAGCAAAGAACACGCAATATGAACTAATAAAATATGATTTCTGAAGAACAATAAATCTGTGCTATATTTGGTAACGGGCCCAAGTAAACAAGAGAAATGTCACTGGTATATTAACTATTTATAAGAGAGCACACAATGTATTTATGGTCTGACAAGATTTCTTGCTGTTCACACCTGTCGCAATGAATTACTATTGTTACATGTCGGTCGTTTCTGATTAATATCCTCCGAGGTGAAAGTGCCCTTGAAGTTTGACATTTTCAGTTAATTATGTGGCAACACATGATAGCATGATAAAAATATGTTGAATAGTTAGAATTAGCATATTTTAAAGAATTAAATATCTAAAAATGTATTGGATAGTTATGTTCAAAATAAACTGAAGAAATAATATAAATTAGAGTGAAAAAACCCTGGATGTGTGTGTGTGTGTGGTGTGTGTGTGTTTTGCATTAAACTTGAGCAATTTATCTAACAGTACATGTCAAGAAAATGTTAAGAAAAAAATAATGTATTAAAAATAGGACATGGTTTCATTATTAAAATATGGCGTAAAACTTAAAGCGCTGTGTGAGGATCTCATGGAAGTGTGAGCAGTGTCGGCCATGAATGGAACATGTTAATGCTGCTGTATTATAATTAATATTTTCTCTAATGTGCTAGAATCTAATGATCAAACGTTCTAATCTACAGTTTCCAAAAGCTCTATTATTTTTATTTCCCCCTAATGTATTGCATGCCATAATAGCGCATAGAGTAGCCCATCAAACATTCAAATGATTTCAGAGTTTTTCTTCAGTGTTGTTTGTTGCATAAATGGTGTATGTGTGTCATCTGTGTTTGATGTCGGCGGATAAAAATATTACAAACGTTGTGCGATGATAGGGAAGGATGAGGCAGCCATTACTTCTGTTAGTGCTAAATATCCGATTTGATATTCACCGTGTTGATGGCGACTACTTACTTTATTGATATTTCATTCCCTATCCCCGTTATCAGCGATGAAATATTCAACAGCCAAATATCGAAATGAATGGCCGATGCCAAATGCTGATGGGTCTCCCGTCATTAATGTCATATTAAAAATTGATTATTTCAATTGTGCGCGAGCTACGCCCGTGAAAAGATGCACAGGCTCTCTGTCCGCGTCTGCGTCCGTCCGACGGATCCGCGCGGATGATCGAGTGTCGTCGTCGACGGTCGTTCCGCGGATGATGGGTGCGTCAACCGCGATTGTCGCCGTGCCCGCGCCGACGAAATTGGTAAACAAAGGAAATGGAAATGGGAGTCGTGCCTTTTGGGGTTCGGATAATGTCAGTTATCACGGGACGTCCAGGATGCTAACGATTTTATCGACAGGCCGATCAGCGGAGCATGGTATTAATAACGTCGTACATTGTTGTAGGTATCAATCAGTTCCACTACAGGCGGTGCCATCTCCCGTGTACTGCATATATCTCACACTACCTAACCCCTCGCCGCCATTAGGCACTGCCATAGCAACACACGTCAACAAATAACAACTTTTGTTTGTTGGCTGCTGGAGATGTAAGTTTAAAGTTATCGATGCTTTGTTTGAAATCACGCTGTGGAACGTTGGCACCCGATGAAAGATTTGGTTCCTGGGTACATCGCCATTGGGGTGGATTATGCAGGGAAATGTGTCTTGTGAGGAATACTTGAGCTCGATTGCCGATAGAATAATGCTAATAGAGGATTTATTAAAAGTCGCTGAATTGTTAAAAGAACGGAGAACTGTCTGTGAGACTCTGAACGCGAATGATAATTTGAGATTTATGCCGTGAATCATAAAGGCATGAAAGGCGAGATCCAAATAAATGCATATTAAAATTTGATAAATCGTTTCTAAAGCAACTAAGGAAGGAATTCAAAATGGCAGCTATCGTATCGGCTTTTGATTTCCTCTAATGAAATTTACCATCAAATGTCACATGTTTCATTCCAGCCTAAGTTAAATGTCAAATGGCGCTGTTTCTCTAGATGTATATGTGGTACGTTTCATTAAGTAGAGAGCTTAGCCGGGTAACAGTGATACCTCTGTTTCTGTTGGAACGGTTGAAAGTAACGAGTACGGTTACAGTCTCAACTTGACGTAAATAAATACAGGTATGATTAACTCTCGGTACATAGCTCCGATGCTTGTTTTTTTCTCCAGTGTCATTATGGTTGCACATCCATCTGAAACCGTGAAAGCTTGAATGATACAATACCATGTTGTCAATGATTTTAAAATAATTCAGATCTAATTTCAAATATGGCCACCATTAGTGAGCATGTTGCAAAATAAAACTTACTGATTTTTTCTCTCTCTCGCTCTTTACCTTAGCTATTGTGAGTTGTGATACTTTTGTCAAAATGCATATGCACATATTTATTTTTATTAATATCACGATACAATAATTAAATAAATTTGATTATTTTCCTACCATAAAATCACATATTCTTTTGTGATTAAAATTGAACATACCATATTTAATTATAGATGCGAAAAAGCTGAAAATATAACAATACTATTTTTCTTGCAACATGATATGATGTACGTGTTGAGTGACGCATTAATATATCAAATATCATCAATATATAGGATACGGGAATTAACTCTGTAACCTGATCAAAAAGGTCTAAAGCACTCTTAAAATATCAAAAAGTACGTTCAAAATATCCCATCATATTGAGACCATAATGTGTCGAATGTTGAATGAACGCCATGAAATGAAACACCCCGATTAATCAATCGCGAAACATTGCCTCCATTGTTGTAGGCATAGAATGGTCATTGCACAGAATGGTTATTGTGAAGTGCAGCATTTGTTGGTGGGGCTTGCTAATGTTTCATTTGTGTCTGTTTTCGCGCCACTGACCTTATCTATCGACTAGCGACAGGATTATAATAGCTAATATTGCTCGTGGGAATACCGAAACCAGATATCTATTTCGCATTTACGAGAATTTGTCCATTTCTGATTGAAATACAATGTCGGGCTCTGAACTGATTAGTGTTTATGAAGATGCAGTTTTATGTGCTTGTTGTCGACTGTCATGGAAATGTTTGCCGTGCCAGGTGTATACCGTATATATATATTTATTGATGCGTTGTGCACAATTATTCAGCTGTATCTGGCGCGATTCGGTTCGCAAAATGTCCATTAGTTGGAAGGAAAATTGTATTGAAATGTTATCCCTTATAATGACTGGTTCTGCGATGGTGTAACTCGGTACTTCCTGTTAGATGAAAGGGAACGCTCTGTGCGCATCCTAGCCAATAAATACTAGATTATAATGAGAATGGTCGGTCCCTTTTATTGGTATTTTAGTCGAGAAGGTTCTATTTTGTGGCTTGTCCATTTTGCGACGATATTTAGCACACTTTTTTTATGAACCCAGGGGTTTTCGTCTTTGGCTGTTTGTGTTGTGAGCAGACAATGTAACCACGTTGACTATGTTAAAAGTGCACGTTACGCAACTAGCAAAACTCGCGCGATCATTACACCAGGAAAATCCTTTTTTCTTCCCCCAATGTATTGTATACATGCTGTAATACTACTAATAATAGCAAAATTAATCAAATACGGTACTGGTTTTCATTTTCAGTAAGTTTAATTTTTGTTACCTGTATTGAGTTATGAATTTTACAGGTGTCAACAGAACTCTTCAAATATAGAAAATTATTTTGAGAATCTTCATGTATACGCTTTGTGAATTGGGTTTCAGTTTGTTGCGTCAGACATTTCTGCGGTCTGCCTATAGTCCCAGACATTTGCAACATGTTGTTCAATGTGTAATGCGATAATCACAAGGGAACACGCTGCAGTTCTGGTACCGTGAGTGCGCCGACATTAGGAAAACATTAACTTTGAATGGATTTGGTGAACAGGAACAGTTTCCTATGGTGGCATATATACTCAACAAAATAAGTTAAGGTCCAGGAGAATTTTTTGATGGGGATTTCTACCAAATTTATGAACTTATCTTGAGGAATCTAGTGTAATTCTTCCAGTTCGTCTTGACGTTTATTAAGTCAAGATTGTTGAAATCGTTTGTTGTCGCATATAGATGACAGATTCCTGCTGTGACATTAACCCTCTCCCTGCTGGATTAGGCAAAATCACTGCTCATTAGGACATCTCTTGTTGCCGTCAGCAGGGAGAGGGTTAAGCAACATACCACTCGCTCTAAAATTGTTCCACTGAAATGTACATGAAAATTTTGTAATTTATATTAAGTCAAATATTCATCAGAATTCAATGACTGCCGCGTGTATTTCCAGCTTTTTACGACTAGGATTACAATGAGACGTGTCCATGGCGTCCACGGTCATCTACGGCAGGATGAAGGCTAAGTAGATGGTCACACCATTGGTAGTGCGTACTAGGGGAAATAGTGGAATACCGAGATGATGAGATTAATACAATATGGAAAGTCAACATCACAGTAATGGCAATAAGTCCCGATGTTTTCATGAATATTTGATGTCAAGATGGGTGCCTTGTCAACCGACTGTCGCTGCCTTCAAGGGATAAATTTCCCAAGTGGGGGTTGTGGTGTGTGTGTATGTGCGCGTGCGTGTGCCTTTGCCTTCAAGGGCCAAACCCAAGTGGTGTCGTCCGCTGTTTTAATATTTACAGAGTTGTCGTGATCCCATTATCGTGGGTGGAGGCAGATAAGCCAGCTGGGAGGCTGTATAATCCTTTGAAAAACGCTGCGATCACTGGGACAATATATCTCTGGGCTACGTATGCGACATCAACATTTAATTGTAATGGGAGTAATTTGTTTGGTCCATTTTAGGAAATTGTCTTCAATTTTTGGAGTTGTAGGGCAAGTTTGACACTGGCACTGCTCATGACAGGAAGTGGCCGGTGATTATGGGTAATCTGTCTGGGAGTAATGTTTGCCTAAACTTTAAACTTTAGTATGTTTACTTTATTGGATTAGATTTGTCTGGTTTGTTCTAGTTTTTGTTGACTCTACATAATTCTAAAGGTAATGGGCTAACATTTCCAATAAGGGAACTTAATAAAATTCAAAATAATTTAACGTCCGATTTAATTGATGGATAGGTGATACTTTAATCTATTCAAACTAACAGATTAAACTACAATAAAGACGAATATTAATTAAAATCTTGGTATTGGTGAAATTGCAGTCTAACCAACGAACAGAGCAAACTGCCATAAAGACGAAACTTATATTAAAATACAGTACAGTGCTCCCTCGATATAACGCTGAAGTTGGGGTCCATGACATGCCACCCGCGTTATAATACCCGCGTTAT
>JAVCKZ010062893.1:0-15113 GCA_034780755.1 Lepetodrilus elevatus
TAACGTAGAGAGAGAGAAGGGGAGAGAGACCTATGGAGATACGAGAGTGAGAGAGATATGGAGATAAGAGAGAGAGAGATGAGAGAGCGAGAGAGATGAGAGAGAGAGAGAGAGAGAGAGAGAGAGAGAGACACAGAGACAAAGAGAGAGTGATAACGAAGAGAGAGAGAAAGAGAGAGAGAGAGGGGGAGAGAGACCTATGGAGATAAGAGAGTGAGCGATATGGAGATAAGAGAGAGAGTGAAAGAGAGTGAGAGAGAGGGGAAGGGAGAGAGATACACACATTGATAGATACAGAGAAGTGGAGAGAGAGAGAGAGAGAGACACACACACAGAGACAAAGAGAGAGAGATAACGTAGAGAGAGAGAAGGGGAGAGAGACCTATGGAGATACGAGAGTGAGAGAGATATGGAGATAAGAGAGAGAGATGAGAGAGCGAGAGAGATGAGAGAGAGAGCGAGAGAGAGAGAGAGAGAGAGAGAGAGAGAGAGAGAGAGAGAGAGAGAGAGAGAGAGATGGCGGTGTTATGAAGATACGGATTATAAATTCACATTTGAAAAAGTACGTGTAAATTTATTTCATCTGTTCTTTAATATAAAAGTAACATTGTCTTAATTCAAACAATTAAATTATGAAAAAAATGCCTTAGTACGATATAACTAAAATGGTCAGATAGGCATGGTATGCGATGGCTGACTTTATACCTGAAGACGAGGCAAATTCAGAAGGCTGCAGACAGGCAGAATGGCCTTCCACCGTCTTCAGACGTTCCGTACAAGCGCTCTTCTGGAAGTTGATGAAGTGCAATCGTATCAGTCAGTATTAGGGTGGAGCCGGGAAACGTATCAAAGCTCATGTCATACGGCGAGCATGTTGTGGTATATTTACAATGATAACGTATTACATGATGATTATTACACGTATGAGCAATCACAGGAACATGGTATGTGTCATGGCCGGGATCAGGACACCCGGTCCCGAGATTACGAAACTTTTTTGAGTACGAGTTCATGCTCAAGCTCAGATTGTATGTAAATTCAGTTGAGCATGAACTCGTACTAACTCATAACAGTTTCGTAATCTCGCGATCGGAGCCAGGACACCTATCGTGAATGCTCAAAAAGAAACCAGGACCCGAGATTACGAAACTTTCTGAGCACAAAAACGTACTCAAACTATGACGTCACATGACGTTTTATGAACAACATTCTGAGTCGAGTACGAAATCGTACTTAGAAAAGTTTCGTAATCTCGGGGCCAGGTTCCGAACTTTCTGAGTATGATTTCATGCTCAAGCTCACTTTCCTGGGTATTTGTGAACAAAACTTTGCATTGAGCAAGAAATCATACTCAAAAAGGTTCTGTAACCATGGTAACCTCGATGGCCCAAATTTACACGTGGATGAAGTGTATTTGGTGAAATACAGAAAATGGACACCTCAGAAACACTCACGTTAGCGAAAGCAACATTCATAAAATCTCAAATATAGGCCTGAAGCTAGAATTGGTGTGAAAAGGAAAGCATGTGCAAATAGGTATTATTTTTACTCTTATAAAATGCAGTTTATTTGTGAAAACAGTTTGGAATTTTAGTTTAGGTCCTTTGTAAAGGTTACGCAAAAGGATGCTAAAAAAAGTAAATTGCATAGATTCACCAAAAGGTAAGCAGACCATTGAGCATATAGCTAGAATCGGACTACAACTATATGCATGCATGTAGCATATCAAATCTTTCAGTGATATTTAAAAAGTTGCATGTTGATATACATTATTTCTCTATAAAAGCAATAGCAAACAAACAGAATTTAACGTCCTATACTTGGTTGACTTGGGGGGAAAGGGTTTGTAAAATTGAATATTTTCACAAAGGGCGAAAGAATTGCATGGTAAATGTTTCCATGTCACAAAATTATTTTAAACTGAAATCAGGTAATATTATTATGGAAGTGATATTCAAAATAATTAAAATTTGTGAACATTTCATAAACATTTCATAAAACATCTACAAATAAATTGGCATAACATTTCTTCTACCCTACCTTCTTCCTAAGGTAAAAGTCTGAAGACTTAGAAGTATAAGCAAAATACTACATGAATCTATTTGGACAAAAATGAAATAAAAAACATGAAATATAGAGACTACTTTCTTATAGAAGGAAATTAAAATTTTGAACATAAATATGCCTCAAAATGTTTGCTATATATATACTTCAAATGTTTGCTGTACATAAACAATCACAAATATTAACAGGAATTATGTCATGATTTTCTAATTCCCATCAGGAAATACATATGTATTTGTGCAAAACATGTAGTGAAAAAATAGTTATTGGTCACAAATTAAAACGCACACGCACAGCACACATCTACAAAAAGATTAATTCGATAAAATTGCATTCTATACTGTTCAAAGCTGTCCATGTTTTCCAGTTATAAATGAATATCTGTGATTCTGTGTTGTATAGGCATCCATTAAACCTTCTCCCATGTATTATAAAAATCACTGCTTATTATGGCAGCCCCAGTTGCCCCCAGTATGATGAAGGTTAATGATGTCCAACATGATTGTATTATAATGCAATGAGACAAGAATTAGAAGTTGAAACCATTCCACACGTGTTCCTTTCCCAGGTTAGTTCATGTAATGTATGGAAACCAATATCCCCTATAATTTCGCTATTTAGTATTCAACCCAAACTTTAACATTTCCTCAATGGCAGATGAATTGACTTATTATTATTATGAATATGAAAGAGTAGGTCAACAAATATATGTGAATGTGTGCATAATATATACACACAGAAGTATACCCAAACTTAAGATAAAAGAACAATTTCTGAAATAGAAAAATACAAAAGGGTCAGTTATAGTACCGTAAAACCATTTTATAGAAATTGAAAATTTTCTATGTAAAAATATATGATCTATGAAGAATATTATAAAATTACAATATTGAGAAGAAAAGAAGGAAAGTGTTTGACGATCTTACCTGGGGAAAAGGTGGCACTAAATCCGCTTTCTTCGTCCGACCCGTCAGAGTCCCGACCTTTCACCCCAGAATAGTAAATACTCTCGGTTGTGTTGGGTATTTCCATATCCTCCAATTCTAACATAGTCGGCTTAGCAAGTCCGAAAAAGTCTGCCCTCATTTGAGCCAGACTTTTCCCACTCTGGGTCCCTTCACTAGAGGAGCCGACGACAACAGAACTAACAACATCATCGGTAGACTCTACGTCTACCATGGGGTCCAAGTTACCTGTGGAGGAAGACTTGGAGCTCGGCATGCTGGGAGTTTTGACCTCTAAATCCACGAGGAGGTCATCCGTGTTGAGGTGCGCTGCTGAGGCGAGGGGAGGTCCATTTGCTGGTAGAGGCGGAGGCTCGGATTCCGGCAGAGGCGGAGGTGCAGAGCTGGCATCGGAGGCATCGGACTCGTATCCGACCGCGGCGCCACCCGTTAGGTGGTCCCGGACCGTCGAGAGTTTCGTCGGTTCCACGACCCTCAAGGAAGGGGGTGGCGCCGCGCTTTGTGAGGCCTCAATTTTTGTAAAGGTCTGGCTAACCTCTTGAGATAAAATGTCCAATTGTCGGGGAGGAGTTGGGGCTTTCTTCTTTGGACTCTTCTGTTTTGGTTTGGTCTCGTTGCTATGTTGAGTTTGTTCCTCGATTGTGCTTTCCTGGATGAACACCTTGGCCTCGATCACTTTAGGCTCGATCACTTTAGGCTCAATCACTTTAGACTCGATCACTTTAGGCTTAATCACTTTGGGCTCGATCACTTTGGGCTCAATGGTTTTGGGCTCGATCACTTTGGGCTCAATCACTTTGGGCTCGATAGTTTTGGGCTTGATGGCTTTTGGCTCATTCACTTTGGGCTCGATTGCTTTGGGTGGGATTGTTTTGTGCTCAATTGCCTGTGATATCACCGTTTTCTTGGTGCTGATGACATGAGATTGAAACTGAGGGTCAGACGTGTCTAGAATCAGATTACCAGCATCGTCCAAGGTAGTTTTGATCTCTATCACTTCCTCGATGATGACTTCAATCTCCTCCTCCTCTTCCTCCTCCTCCTCCTCTACCTCTTCAATCTTCTCCTCTTCCTTCTTCTGAACACTGATGACTTCTTTCTTCAAAGAATCCGGTTTGACAGACTCCGTTGGGATAGGCTCCGGTGCAGGTTTCTGTTTCACTGGTTCACGGACTTTAGGCCGAGCACCACCATGGATGCCAGCGACTTCAGAAATAACGCTAGCGAAGAAATCGTTAGTTTCTGAATACGAAGAGTTCTTATCAGTTTCCGTTATGCTAGGTTTAGCTGCTTCTACCTTAGGAGAAATAACAGCTTTGGTCACAACCGGAGACTGGACTTTAGGATTATTATGGTCAGATTCTTTTACCACTTTTGGGGTGGTGACTGTTTCTGCATGATCATCGTCGGCAGGAAATGACTTGGAATCTGTAAATGTGCTCGATTCTTTCAAAACTCCGAAGATTTCCGATTCCAAAGAGTCGGAAATTAGCACTGATTGGTCTCGCGACTCATCAAAGCTATAATCGGAGTCACTTCTGTATCCAGGTGACTTCTTAGCAGAGGAATGAATATTTCTCGGTGAATCCTTTACATTTGGTGTATTGATAAATGATGTCTCGACTGTCGTGATGTCGTGATCACGAGGACTTTGAACCGTTACTTCTTTACTGGGAGTTTTTGGTTCAGGACTGACCGGCCCGTTCGCCCTTTGAACTGACTCCTCAGAACTCTCTGATCTGGTGGATCCTCTCTTCTTCTGTCGAGGAGGAGCCACAGGAGTTGAACTTTCAGGTCCCGAGGAAGGAGACTTGACAGCAGCTTCAACTTTGCTGGAGACTTCGGGCGTAGATTTTACGGTAGCTTCGTTGTGAGATTCGGTTTTGAGCGGAGATTCTTGTGACTTCTTCACTGGAGGACTTGTTGGTCTAGGAGGTGGCGGTGCGCGAACCTTCTTGCTGGAAGATCTCGTAGGACTCTTCTTCGGTGAGGACGATCTGGAGTCGGAGCTGGAAGAAGCTTCTGGAGACTTAGCTCTTGGAGTCTGGACTCCTGGTGATACAGGCTTCGTCTCCTGTGTGTTGCTCTCTTTGAGGGTCCTCTCTGAACTTCTTTTCTCCTCTTTCTTCACTCCTGCACTGCTATTCAAGGCAGACACATCACTTTCTACCTTCTCTTGAGGGATTGCAACAGGAGTTCCCGAACCAGCAGCAGCATCTACTGAAGGACTCTTGGACCCGGATGAAAGCCTCTTGCTCCTGGATGGTCTGTGAGGAGGGGAAGCCGAACTCCGGGTGGCGGATGGACTCTCTCTGGAAGATTCCGGCTTGCCTTCAAGGTTTAGGGACCTCCTCTTTATGCGGTATTCTCTGGCTGCTTGAGTGGCTTCATCGGGCTTGGAGGTGTAGCTGTGTCGCTTGATGTTCTCCTTGCCGTCCACTCCTCGCCGCTGGTGTCGTAGCTTCTCGGCTTTCTCCTCCTCCTGCTTAGCCCGGAGACGTGCCGTGTAGTCTTCAGGGTTCTTCTGCAAACAGAGGGAAAACATTTTGAGAATTTTGTCATATAAGCAGGGTTTCTACTAGGATTGCAAGTTAGGGAGTCACTATTAAAAAACAATTAAATTAAAATGTATGTATTTTTGTAATGGGGTTTATAGTAGCTTTCAATATTCTTTTACTTACTTACACGATTATCATTACAATTTCAATAATTAATATTAGTCTTGTACTACTTTTGAACATGTATCATGCAATTTTCTTGTAAAGTTTCAAGAACAAGGTGACCACTGTATTAGATATTGAACATTGTGACACAGTAATTACGTGTTCACATCATATAGATACAGTTTTGTGAAAAGACAAATATAAATATTTTGGAGACAAATATAAATGATTGGGGTTTCGAACCGCCACCAAGTTTCTTTCACTCATATCAGGGTTTGTCAATTTACAACAGGAGGAAACCTGCGACATCCATATCGCTGAATGTTGCAGTAAACCTGCGAGCACTAGCTGGTATACACTAGTATACAGGAAGGAGTAATTTGGGGTTAACATTTTAAAAGTATCTCAGTGATCTTTGTGTAGCAATGTGTTTATTGTGGGAGAGAAACCGGCAACAACTATGTCACTGTACTACTGATGAGCCAAGGCTGATGCACAGAAGCAAAGAAAGATAACTCTATGCACATATACATGTCTAACCATTCTCAAATTATATACAAAATATACTCCCCAGGGAGTTGAAAAGGAATTGAGTGCACACATCCATTGACCGGGGAAAATAATTTAGCATCATGAGCATGTGTACAATATGGAATAGACACATTATAAACATGCATTATTATTATTATTATTATTATTATTATTTTATTTTTATTTGTTATTATTATTATTATTATTATTATTATTATTATTATTATTATTATTATTATTAAATACCAACATACCAAATTCAGGCAAGATTCAATATGTGTTTGATAATTTTGAGACGAATACAAACCATATCCATAACAATTGGAAAACAATCTTGAAGGAATGAAAAACTAATAAGAGTACAGTGATGACAACTTGATCACTATTGAACACTATTCTACCCTGGTCCTGTCGGGGTAGTGATAATGCTTCAATATATTCACTTCATATCACTACCCAGCCATAAACAGGGCCAATTATTCTACCATGAAAACGTTTATTGAAAGTCCAGGCCTAGCTAATTTATGTTGTCATTTTGATTCATGACAATGTTTCTAAATGGGGTATGACACACCTAATTAATTACATGAAAGTCTAAGGTAACAATCAAGACAAAGTATAGAATAACTGAATTTGTACTACTAAAAAATAAAATTAAAAAATTAAAAATAACATGAACATTTTACCAGTGTTTACAAGAAAGGTTCAGCAATTTATATCCCCAAAGCCTACATTATATGAGTGGCTCTTACCATAGATAGGTGTAAGTCAAATTTGCTATGTTACAGAATGTATTGAAGCTACATGTATTTTATTGCAAGATAAGCTTGAACTGTTGAAAGCCATGCATCCTTAGCCAGCTGTTAGTGAGGCCCAAACAGGAAGTGACATAAGCATGAGACAGGAAGTTGACAAAAAGTCATATCACATGACATGGATCTCATCCCTCATGTTGCAATAATATTGAAAGTTCAATATTGAATTTATATACCTCAAAGATGTCAAACATTTACTGATGATGTAAATGCTGTGAATGTCAATCTAAATAAGCATGATAATGTAATAGAACTTAGTACTGTAGTTAAAATTCTGACCATATTGATAAATTCAAAAGAATAATTTTTGGGAGATAAAACAGAACAAATTTGGACCAAAACAAATTACTTCAATTTTACCATAGTAAGGTACCGTAGTTAAAGAAGAATGGACTCATTAATTCTTATACATGTATCCTAACTGTTGTCAGTATACCAGCCTATGCTCGCAGGTTTACTGCAACATTCAATGCTACATATGTTGTGGGTTTCCTCCTGCCCTATACTAGTAAGTGAAAGAATCTTGAAAGTGACTAACTGGTGTTATAGCTATCAAATCATAAATAAAATTAATTAAATAGAGGAGATAAAAATTGACAGAAGTATTAGGAAACGCTCTGTTACAATTATGAGAAAGCATAAACAAACATCAGAATTATGCTGAATACGTTTGATGCTGAATATGTTTGATTTTATACATAGAGGAAGTTACGCTGATAGGGTCACTCTCGATCTGGGTGCTATCAAAGTGTACCCTGGGTTATATTACCAAAACTCTCATATCCACTATGAAACCATAGCACTGTCATAAGTGCCTGATCGCCATACACCGGTATATAATAGATGGCTACGAGAGTGCTTATGGTCTCGTAGTAGATATGAGAGCTTCGAGAAACAATATCCAGGACAAATCTAAAAGTTTACAGTGACCTTCAAGAGTATAACTGCATTCTATGCATGAATCTAAATGGCTTGTGTGTGCGCATCTAAATTGCTTGGCCAATGACTGCTTTATCTCGATATTTCACTTCATTCGCTTAACAACATTCCTACTCCCACTCTGCCACTCTTATTGTAGTACGATGGACAGGAACAACGATTATTCAAGTCAAGCAATAAATATTCTCCGCACACAAAGGGCAGCACTGAAGACATCATAAGACCATCTGTTTTATGAATCGTGAAATTGCCACCTGTCAAGTGAAACGTGCATAAATTGCCACGGATTGTCAGCCAGAGTAGCAGGCAGTAATTGCGGTATTTGTTCCTAAAAGGTGTAGAGGTTGATCTGACATAAAATATTAATTAAGGTCATTCAAGTTCAGAGATTTATTTTCTGTGGCATGTTTCCAATAAATCAAAGTACTGTATCAAATCGTGAATATGTCTTTTCTCTTACATTTTGCAAAATCGTGAAAATTGCAATCTGCTAAATAAAACTGTTTTACAGTATATGCCATATATAGCATTCATTGCTATAGATGTGGCTTTCCTCCTGCCATAAAACTGAAAGGCTGTGATATACGTGAAAGAATCTTGAAAGCGGCTCTAAATCCCAATTTAAACAAATACATGTACTAGTATATAATATATGGCAATGATTTTTAGTTGCAAATTCTCCTGAAGTAATATTTTGTTGTAATACTATAATTATACACTGTAATATGAAGGTCAAAAATTGACCTATAAGATGTGCATAACATGTAGAGAGCCAATGGAATTCCACTATGTTTAGGGTTCAAGATCAATACTGGTCAATATTCAAATCACCGGAGGGAAAAAAACAAATCGACACGAAATATTTTTAAATCTTATCCTCAAGGGTTAATGCTGGATTGCACTTTGTTGACAAAGTTATGGTAAACAATAAACAAAATCCTTTCCAAAATATTTGGAACAGTTTCATTGGTCCAACAAATTGTAAAAGTTGTTGTTTACGATCGACGACAGATGAATGTTACAGTCCCAGACAATGACATACGGTAATCTCACCGGCACCCCAACAACAGATTAATAAAACATATCGAAAATCTAATATAATTTCCTGTAATTTGGCAGTTAGCAGGATGTTATTTCTGACGATAATTCACTTGAATGCATACCCTGATTGTGCAATCATCCGTAAATCCAATAATACAGAATTAATAATAATATATAGCTCTCTCTGCATGACTGATCGTAAACCCTAACGCAAATAAAAATATGTTTTCAAAAATAAAACAGATTAATTCTTTTCTTCCTTCGGGGAGAATGTCCTTAATTCCCTCTTCCTCTGAAAACATTAGGAACTTTGCCAAAGTGGATGGCGTCTATATGACCACACAAATCCTGAGTTGTTATGGCAGATTGATACGGCATTATATCAGAATACGGTTGGTTGTCAATTGGCACGTGTAGAATGTGGTTGTCAAATGTTGCTGAGAATGTGGCTCCTGAAAGCCTATAGGTGTTACAGCAAGTCCTCATTAGCAGTGTCCGGTGCGTACGAACCGAATGTGTACGATGATTAAGGAAAGGTTGAAATATGCCCTGATTAAACCGTGATCACTGGAAGTGTTCACAAGCGGTTGTTGTACAAGACTACAATAGGTCAATAGAGACGGCCTTGAGGCCAAATACTTGATTACTCCTGGTTTGAAGGTAATTTAGTGGATCAGACATTGTGTCCATCTCATTTGGAACATCCAGAGTTATTCCCCCTTGCTCCGACATTGTGTATTTCTCAATCAGCTAGATCAAAGTTTTGAATGTGCACAGAATTACACATGGATGTATCAAAGGTGGAAGGACATGTACCCAGTAGTATATAGTATAATACTTTTTAAATGCTTATGGTATCACAACCACCAGAATACTTTGCAATGGTTAACATGTGACCATATATTAGCCAATCAGGAGTGACGAAATAGTGTAAATATCAAACAAGATCATTTGAAGGAATTAATGTTGAGCCATTAGAAGTCATTGTGCTATGAAGCTATATGGGTCACGAGACCAAATTCCATGAAGAACAAGAAAATGATACTGTCATTATATTATAAAGTAACGAAGACCATATGGTTGTATTACAAGTTAAATCACAGCAAAAGCTCCTCATCCAATGAAATGTCCCTATTAGCATCACGTGGACTACTTTATACACCGATAAAAGTACTATTTTACAGATAAAAGTACTATTTTACAGACAAAAGTACTATTTTACAGATAAAAGTACTATTTAACAGATGTACCGTAGGTACTCTTTTCAAAGCTTGAGCATTTACCGTGTTTGCACATGAAAAACGGGCTTTATTTGACCTTTTAGATAGGTAAAGAACTCTATCAGTATAGAACAGTATTGCTGCTTGAGCATGTATTCAAGCAACAGCCACCTATACACTGATAACGTACTCTTACTTCTCCTCAAACTATAACAAGAACATACAATACTAGTACACATACAGTTGATGATGATGACCTCAGACCAGTTGCTATAGAAACATAAACATGCAACATGTGGTATGTGCTCTCAGCTGTTAACCTGTGTAATAACCTGTAAATGACAAACTCAATATCTCCACTTTGTTTGGATCAAAGCTGACAATTGTACAGACAAACTGGAAGCGATGTCAGAAGGCCAAGGAGTAATTGTTGAGGTTTACATATGTTCACATCGTAATTTCAAATCTATTGGCATACAATATTCACTTAATGTTATTAGTATTGGAGACAACCATATTTGATCTCTACAAGAGCAGCACTAATATAAAGTTATAAGAGATTAAATTAAATGCCTAATATTGGTTGACATATATTATTACCAATACGGTATGTATGTACCGTACATGTAGGTTTTCAAATTTTTAATTTAAAAAAAACTGCAATTTATTTCACATTATAGGATCAATGTTACCAGACTTGTAAAACAACTAACACAGACTACAAAACACTTTTTGGAGGACGCAGTGTCGTGTCCTATATAACCTCCAACCCAAACACACAATTCCGTCAATTGAGAGGCTACACGTTAAGTTTGTTGGGACTGCAAACACCAGTTACATTTATTTTATTTTATTTTTTTCCCATTGCAGGACATTTCTCTAACATAATCCCATGTAGATTCAACAGAGAGATGAAAATCTCTGCTGGAAAGAATTGATTCTGTAAAAGGTAACACTTATTTTAATACAGCAAACTGTTCAACTCCACACAGAACATGGGTTGTTGGATTAACATGTTGTTGTTATATTGTTGTAACAAATTAGCACAATTTATTTTTAAATATTTTTTTTTTTTAAAGACTCAAACAGAATATTCATTCATAGAAAACATGAAAGAGATGATTATGTCACACCATGAATGGTGGTGAAAATGTCTTAAAATGATCTCATCAATAAATCATCCATTTCCCCAATATATTTTTGTTTTAACTTCTATACATGTACCAAATTGGAATAATTAATATTGTGCAAAGCGATTTGTAACATGTCACATCACATTCAGTAATTGCATACCTTTAAAAAACATACCCATTTTCAAAACAAATATAAAAATGGCCGACAGGAACAAATCCATTTTCAAAACAAACAAAAAAATTACCAACAGAAAAAACAATCAATTTTGATGTTTTTACGAGGTATTTGATGCATAAAAGCAAAGATTCTTTCAAATTTCTACTGTAACATACATATGAACAATAATATTTATTGACATTTAAAATGTACACAATATTTTCCATCCTCTCAAAATTCTGATCGTGTCCCTTTAATTACTCGATATCCATAAGAAAATGTATGTAGACATTAAAGAATTATTGAATAAGATTTATTTCCTCAACCAGCTTACCTAGAGTTCATGGAGATGCCACGAAGGTGATCATCTAATGCTTGTAAGAAGCAACACATTAATCTAATGTAGGTCACCGGTGGATCATAAACCTCAATTCAATGTCAATTGTACTTATAACTTATATTGCTTTTTGTGAGTGATGATGACAAATTATCAAGATATAGATATGACAATTTGACAACTGTGTGGTAATAATCCTATTGACTTTACAATCATTTGACGAATAAATCCTCTCAGAGATTTTAGGTACCCGGTAGTAAATAAGCCAGTTCGGAGTTTAGAATATGCGCTGAATACTTTACAGTGGTTGTAACAAACATGTAGCGCAGTATAGATGATAGCACACTTTATTAGCACTATACAGACAGTTGTTGTTCATATGCTTTCAACATATGTATATTCTGTGCATATTATTTTTTTCATAAAAACTAGCACAGAAGCCTCTTAAAAGGACAAAAGAATGCACAAACCTCGATTAAAACTTGTATAACAAAACACTACTACAAATATTCACTTTCCTCACTTTTTGATTTTGTTTACATTTGGCAATACTGTTCGTAAAACATACAATGGAAATGTGTACTTAGCTTTAGAAAGAATTTTGATACCGTACATAAACAAAACAAACAAAATAAATAAAAACTTGCATTGAAAAAAATGTTTAATCCATCTTGGCAAAGATATCCTTGCACTTTTATCAAATATGTGTAAAACTTGGTGAAAACCACTAACAAATCTCTGAAGATCTCCTAGCTCTTCGTGAGAACATTTAAATATCTTCTCTGCATATACGACAATAATAAGATATCTGCAATAAATCAGTACACCTACTTAACATAAACATGACAAAATGTAATATATATGACAAAACAATTAAAATACGAACCTTCGGGTTGAATTCTAAGTCAGAAGTACGCACACTTCCAATTTAATGTGATGACTTGCCACCGGGCAGAAAAATCCACCGTATATTACGAGCATGGCAACCAGAGTGCGTACAGCTATTTCAAAAGTTCCACGAAATACAATCCACACGTATTTGCTGATAACCAAGTGCTGAATAAATAATGTGAAATATGTAAGCATGCACTTGTACCCTGTTTGATTTCACTGATAGACGATTTATTCAAAGAATGGAGCTAGCATGGACCGATTATCGTATAATGATACTACCAGTAAATGTTTGGCATTCTTCCAAGTACATTTACGTATGCATTCTACCAAAACAATATTTTTCGCAATAATTTTATTATATATTTCAATTGTTTTTCAATTTATTAAAATAGAATATCAATTTCAATTATTTGTTAGTATCACTTCAGGCCTTCTCCAAATAAAAAAATGAAGATTGAAGTCAATAACATGCCAAGTTTGGGAAAGTTCCTGGGCTCACAAGGTGTGACAGTATATTTAGCAACCAGCCTTATAATAAAATTGTCCAAAATACATGTTGAAATAATTATAATAACAATAATAATAATATTAATAATATTATGCAATTATAACGCTACATATCCAGATATATACCATAGTCTGTCCTTGCTGAAAGTCCTATCTTACATCACACACAATAGTACAGTATCGTATTTAAGGTGGCAGTAATTTAACCTACTTCCTCCTACTGGCAACCATAGATGACCCATGCCGTACATCAGTGATCAAAATGAATTCAGTAGGGAGTTGGTATTATGATTACCACTGCAGTGAACAATTCACAGAAATAAAAGCATTTTACGGTATAAGGACATCAATTGCTCAAAATTCACATATAATTTCATATTCAACAAAATGAATTAAAGCCAGTGACCATTTTGGACATATAAATTTAGCTATATAATATTTTAACAAACCAATAATGTCCAAATGTCCACGGACCCCAAGAACTCTTCAGGATACATTGGAAGAATAATGGTACCAACTTCATTAAGCCAAGTTTCGAAAATTTGGTGAAAACCCCCTGATGAAATATCTGCAAGTCCTTAATTTATTTTGTTATTAGTATTATAAGAAAATAAGTATTTTTGGACTGTGCCAATCACTTTTGTATATCCAAACTAACATCAAATAATATAGCAACAAATATAGTACTTATTATATTATAAAGATTTGCAGAAATTCTGCAAGACATGTACAGAAATGGGGTAATTCGTGGAACGCCACCATGAACTCTGTAGAAGAGCTCCCATGCCATTAGAGGTAGAAAAATGATAAAATGGCGGCACCCATGAAATGTACGGTGCATCCCCTAATCTGTAGGAGTTCTAGCCTCAAGGTTATGGAACTTTATTGAGTACAATTTCATGCTCAACTCAGAGTTTTGTTCTCAAATCTTCATACAAAATTTGAGCTTGAGTATGACATTTTACTAAAAATATTGTTTGTAATATTGGACCAAAACACAACCTATTCATATAATACTATCATCTCCTACCTTCTTAAGCGAAAATATTCCCCGAACAAATTACCAGATCGCAGCATCAATGTATGGTAGCTTCGTTAAGCATCTAAGGTTATAGCGGCTATCTGGACCAATCAAAATCGACGTAACCCAAGTCATTGTGACACTTTTTTGTTTGGTAACAAAAGCATGATGACTATCAATACGGAACGTCACTAACTGGAGTTGGTAACTAATCCCTGAAAGTTTCCAACCGCTAATTCGAACCCTATGACCAACACAACCTAATATCCTCTTGCATAGAAATGACTGGAAACGTTATCTGAAGCCGAGTTCTGGCTGAGTTCTGCCCGAGTGCTGCCTTCGTATTGGTGTTGCTGGAGACATTAAGCCTTGCCTGATTACTTTACTACTGACATACATGTTGTTTGTTGAGGTGGGATGGGGGTGGCAGAACCCGGCCCCGAGATTACGAAACTTTCTGAGTACGATTTCATGCTGAAGCTTGGAGTTTATATGGAGATTTGTGAACAAAACATTTGAGTTGAGCATGAAATCGTACTCAGAACATTTTCATAATCTCGGAGCCTGGCTGGTGTTGATGTCAGAGACATCTGTATCGGTATCAAATTTTAACACAGCACAAGAAAGGTGTTTGTTTTTATCATTACAAGAAAACTGAGGGTGGGGATGAAGGTGGTTGTTAAGTTGAGGGATGGTTGTAAGGGCGAGGGGTGGTTGTGGGGATGAGGCGTGGTTGTGGAGGGAAAAAATATTTATCACCCAATACTGGCTTCCACTGGAGATAACATCAGGTGGATAACAATGTTATTCACCGGGTGATAACATA
>JAVCKZ010062904.1:0-15113 GCA_034780755.1 Lepetodrilus elevatus
TGGGGTCCACGTTGGACCCCGCGTTGTATCCGAATCCGCAGTGCATCGAAGGGCGTTATATCGAGGGAGCACTGTATCTGAGGCATGGCGAATCCACAAACTATCTGAGACATATTGGTGTATGTCTAATAGGTGCCATCTATGGAACAGGTAATTTCAGAATATAAGTGATAGTCAAAATTGTCAAAATGTTCATGTATGAAAGTTGATTAGTGAGCTACTCTCCCTGTATAGAACCGTTCACCTATACATGATGATTATTTTACCTTTGAATGAGAACATACTGTTCAAACATGTAATTTCTAATGCTTTAATATACTAGTACGGAAAAACTCCCAACCCTACAGTTTATCCGATTCCGCAGTGCATAGAGGTGCGTTATAATGAAGATTCACTTTATTAATAGATCTTCATAACTTTATGCTATATATATTCATCCTTTCATTATGTCTAGTTAAGTAATATACAACATTACTGCCTCTGACCTACTATAACTAATATCTGCCAGACTTGCAATATGACACGTTGTTTATGTTCTCGTCACACACAAACGAGAGATAACATAATTACCTCCCATACCTGCATGCTAACAGTGAGTAACAGTAACGGTATATCAAAATGTTTTTAAAATATAACATTTATCGAGGTAGGTAATTCATAATGACAGATTAAAACTAATTTTGGTAACAAATTAACTTCCAGAAAAATTAGATAATTTTGCAAATATGCTTAACATGTTAATCAGGGCTATTTTTACTTCGTAAAGCAACAGGATACTCACCCATGAACAGGTTGCGAGCAAGAATGCCAGTTTCTCCTTCTTTCCTGAAGATGGCGCTGTCTCGAGACAATCGTCCAATAGGAAGAATGTCCAGCTCATCCTCCTTCAAAAGAAATTTTCAATGTTTTCCGAAATTTATTTTTAATGTCCTTTCACAAATTGTATACACCATAAATGTATGTATCTATCAGAAGTTATTCACTGATATTTAATAATAATAATAATAATATCATACTGCACTCGGAATATCTATCTGAATGTGTTCAGCGATACTTTTATACAGATAGAACTCTACAAGTATTAACAAGCTCAGAGTTGTTTCCGTACCTTGTGTCGGTTCCGCTCCCTGTAGTCCTTGTGTCCTTGTCTGGACAGCTTCACTCCCTTCAAGCTCTTCTCCGCGGAACCCTGGAACACAAGCCGTGGAATTGTTGAAATACGCTCCATATGGGGCTAATTCTTCTGGTTACAGGTTTGGAACATGGATTTGATTTTCTTTTTCGAGACTCATCTTCATCATTGTATGTGTGTATTAATAATTAAGCCAGTTCAATTAGGAGAGAAATATATAATATGGTGTTTTTTAATTTGTGGGATGTTATTGTAATCTGACATGGCAAATTTAACGTGATCTAATGAAAAATGTCCAGGATCTAACGATGTTTGATCCCAGAAAATTTATTTCTCGACCAATCAAATTGCTAGAATATTATTCTAAATGTGTTATAATTATGATTATGTTTTACTTTTTTTTATTGTTAAAATAATCAAAGGATTGCTAATAATAACAGAACATTTAAATATGAATAAGAATTGTGTGTCTAAAGCTGATATTATTGGGTTTGTAACCCTGCAGAGTGACAAAATAAATTGTGGAGAATATTGATGCAAAAGATAAAGTTAGTGAGTGAATTATTGTTTTACGTCACCGTAGGAATCTTTCACCTGTACATGACAATACAAAATATAAAAGGCAGAAAGAAAAATGTATGTAAAACCAAAACATGATCTGTGATCAGCTGGTGATAGCTTACACATATGAGGGATACATACACACATACACTCTCTCATGTCAAAAAAAAAAATAAGAAAAGAAACTATGAACATAAGAAATATCAGTAGTAATAAAATAACACAAAAAGTCAAATTAAGATATTGAGAAATTATTTTTGCAGCAGATCACGATGGAAATATAAATACAGAAGAACTGAATGATGGCTATGGACCATACGACATAGACGACATGACATGACATGATGGGAGACGACATATGGCATGGGGGAGAAGATACAAGTGGCAAGCGCTACTCACGTCAGCGACGTCATATTCACCCTTGGGACACGGCTGCAGGAGCAAAAATGCAGCATATACGTGACCAATCAACACTGGGCGATGCGAGTACATTGCAGCGTGGGGAGGGTGTCACAATGGCATTCGCAATGGGAAACCCAAATTAAACCAAACCACAAATATTCAACTTTTGGAACTACGGGGGAGCGTGACTTCAGAAATACATCGAACAGACTGGGTTCATTTCCAAAAACATGCAGAGGAAGATATTTTTTTAATGTCAAATGTGGTAATTTTTTTAATCCACGGGTGATAGAGAAATTTAGTGACAGGGGACTGTGATAATGTGTGGACACCCATCCCAATGTTGCAATAGTTCAATGATGAATATAGTAAAGCACGTTAACCACATCAGCGTGAAATCTGGCTGTTTTTCAATTCCAAATTTAATTGCTATTCTAGTCGATGGGATGCATTACTTGCAATTTAACCCATTTCTGTATTATAAATTCATACAGTGTTTGCAACTTTTCAATTATAAGTTTCATGAAATTACGATATTTGCTTTTCAATAATCCAGGACAAATAGTTTTTAAAAGCTAAATTCACTCTCAATTTCAGATTTATAATAAATCATATTCTTTGTACCTGTTACGGTATTAAACAGCCAAATTTCACTGCATAATCAATGCTTCAGTTATTACCAAATGATACATTTATGATACAAGTAATAATTGTGTATTTACTGTAAGTGTATTGTCATGTCTATGTTTGCGATGATACATAACTATATAGTCACAATGCATGTTAACAGGATGACAGTTTACAATTTATGACTCAGATGTGGTGACATTTATGCAAAGAACATGCTACAAGAATACAATATTTCTTCTGTACCGTTAATAAATTAATGTTCCATTTGTACCTGGACATCTTGTTGCTGATGTGTGTCTGTCCATAATTACATCATCAACCAAAGAAATTTGATTGTCATTTAATTTAGGATTATCATCCACTAAATTTTGAAAAAGGTTTGATATTATTTTTTGGAAGCAGTTGTGGTACATTGGGGTTTTTGACTGAGGGTGGATTTAATAATAGGGTGGAACGAGAGTTCAATGGTTGATTGTAGAGAAATATCTATTTTTATTTTCCAATAGGAAAACCAAAGAAATACAATTGTTCTGGCTGTACCGAGTTGTGTCCACGTAAATTAACCTCTCAAACAAGTTACAAACTGTCCATACAAGTGTGTATTTGCTATGTGAACGAGGTCAATGATTGTTGACAACACTACAAGTTCTTCATCCACATTACTGTCATGCCTGGACCACACCAAAAGCTGTGTATGATGTGGGTATAGTGTTACGTGTATGATGTGGGTATAGTGTTACGTGTATGATGTGGGTATAGTGTTACGTGTATGATGTGGGTATAGTGTTAGTCCATGGGCCAGACTGAGAACCTGTACCATCGGAGGTGGCAACATCTAGGTCTGACTTTTGAAGAGGTAATCATAGATGATATTAATATGTGATAACAAATTCAGAAGAGTAGCGTAAGCATACTAATTATATATTGGCCTGACTTTAAAATAATTGAGTGAAAACAATGAATTTGTGTTTTAAATGGTGGATGCCATTCAAAAGAGATTGATATGTGGCCATCTTGTTTATGTTAATTATCAGGCTTAAGCTACTAATATGAAATTGTTATCACACATGGATAACATCTACATACTGTATGGTTACTTCTTAAAATATCATAACTAGAATTTGCCACCTCAGATGGTACTGATTCATGAAGGTTTAGGTCTCGGCTCATGGACTATACAGGGTATAGAATGTGGGTGAGATTGTACATCAGAAAGACAATACTTACATTGAGCCATGGATGCTGTAGAGCTTCATCGATGGTCATTCTTTGTCTGGGGAAAATAAAAATTATTTCATTCATTTTGTGTCCAAGAAAAATATTAAATGTTGAATTTATAATAAAGATAGATGCAATATATAATAATATATTCAGATTAAAATTTGCAGTATAATTATGCCAATAAATAAGATAAATTAAATGAAGAATTTCTACCAAGATGATTATTTTACATAAGGGTAAAAAGGTGGGTATCGAGAAAATTTGCTCAACTTTATCTATGAAAAGATAACTCTGTTTGTTTGGATGTATCAAAAGGATACTAGTTTCTTTATACTTTGTATACGTGAGGTAAGAACTCAGATCATTAGAAGGTGTAGACATGTAATCAATGGGAGATAACTCATACTCACTTCTTATCCTTGACGAGGAGTTTGTTGATGAAGTCACGACCTTCCTCAGATACTGGCATCCACGCGTCGTCGTCATAGTCAAATTCTGCACGGTTGATGAACACAAACGTCTCCTGGTCATTTTCTCCAGCAAATGGGGAGTAGCCGCTCAATCTGCACAGAAATATAAAAAAATGAATCTAAAAATAATTTCCAAATAAAGTATTTATTTGCCATAATATTACAGATTTGGTACCTCTTATAATTTGTTGTCATGGTACCAGTTAATTTCAAAGAAAATAGTCTCCCTGTTACTCTCTTTTTTCATTAATCCACACCATGGAAAAATATTTTCCCCATTCTTCAAATCAAACAATCACTACATATAATTAATGAAATATGGATTACATTTCTATTTCGATACTTACAGCACGTAAGCCACAACACCCAGAGACCACATGTCAGTGGCGAATGACACGGGCTCGTAGCTGATGATTTCAGGGGCACAGAACTCTGCCGTGCCAAAGAGGACTTTGATTGCTTTGCCCTCCTCCAGACGCTGGGCGAGACCGAAGTCGATGATCTTCAGATCCTTGGTGTCCTTGGTCACACACATCACGTTCTCGGGCTGAAGTGAATGGATGATGATGATTAGTCATGGATTGCCTGTACTGGTACTGTACCGTGTTGTAGACTGGGTATGTATTAAATAGCAGAAATCAAATTATCCTGAATTAATTATCCAATTATAAAGTTTAACACAATACTTTGAATACTAAGATTTACTGACGTTGAGGTGTATGAGTCTGCTGGGGTCTATTACCTGGACCTGGCCCCGAGATTACGAAACTTTCTGAGCATAAAAACGTACTCAGACTATGACGTCACATGACGTTTAAAATTCTGAGTCGAGTACGAAATCGTACTCAGAAAAGTTTCGTAATCTCGGAACCTGGACCCAGACCCGGACTTGTGGTCTATTCCCCGGACCTGGACCCAATTCCTAGCAATCTGATTGGCTAACGTAGTTAGGGTTAATAAACTATTTCATTAATATTTGTGTCAAATGAGCCAGTCTAATTGCTAGGAATTGAGTCAAGGTCCGAATCCAGGGAATAGATCTCACCTTGGGAGTCTAATAAATTGTACTGACCTTGAGGTCAAGGAGTAATGATATTACTGTCTAATACACTCCCTGACAGTTAAACACTAAGGTGTACTGACCTTGAGGTCGAGGTGTATGATGTTGGAGTGGTGCATGTGCTGCACTCCCTGACAGATCTGTCTCATGTACACGATGCAGTCCTCCTCCGTCAGGTCGTACTCCTGCTGCACCAGGCGGTCAAACAGCTCACCGCCGCTCAGACTGTGAACACAGGGCAGGCAGCATTATCAACAGGCATTATCAACCATTTTGACGGAGAAAATTAAAGAAAACTGAAATTTATGTTATTTTTTTCCAGATCATCATTTAAGGTACACAGCATCACAAGCTGCTGCAGTGCGTCCATTGAGGAGACTTACAGTTCCAGGATCATCACCATCTCTCCAGGCTGGTCGAAGGCCTCGTGGAGCTGCAGCAGCTTCTTGTGGTGGAGTCTGTTCATGATGTCGATCTCGTGCCGCACCCTCTCCTTCTCGTGGGGGATGCACTTGATGAACTTGGCTGCCCAGTTCTTGCCTGTAGCCCTCTCAACTGCACGGTGGACCACACCAAATGCTCCTCTGAAAGATCACAAGACAATAATGTTTCAATGAAGGTATGTGCTAAGAAAAACTGAAAGAATGGGTTTGCAATTTTGAATCAACAAAGAGGTAAGATCTGTCATTATAATTGTATTGTAAGAGGCGAGAGCTTCTGTCACAGGATTGCATTGCCTACCTTCCCAGTTCTTCACAGATGATGTACTTGCTGAGGATGTTACCACGGATTCTGTTGACATCCACATTTGAGCCAATGAAGTCTTCATCAACTGTAGCAGGAAAACAGATCGGATAACATAATATATATTTCTTGAAGAAATGTAATCAGTGTCTCCAGAGGTACATATCTGAATACTGAGCTTTATCTGAATTATGAGCAAAGAAATTGGACAGGTATTGGATCTTGACATCTACAAGAGTTGAAGTTTCTACAGCAACTTTCACCAACATGAGGCAGGCATCTACAAGACTTGACTTTTCTGTAGCTCCTTACAAGAGTATCACAATCAACAACAGGAATAGGACTTTGGCATCTAAAAAGGGTGAGCTTGCTGTGACTAGTTACATAGGTAACAGACATTGACATTTACAAGAGTTGACTATGCCAAATATAGATCTTCATCAACATCGCCACTGCTGTAGCTACTTACACAGGTAACAGATTTACAGATTTACCAGAATTGATCACAGCACAGGGTATCTTCATCAGCATCGCCACTGCTGTAGCTACTTACACAGACTGTCGTAATCGACCACGGGTATGGGTTCCCTGGTGACGACGAGCGCCGACTCGGGTCCGGGGGCGCTGATCCCGAAGAGGTTCTCCGCCAGGATGCGGAACTTGAACTCTCCGTGGTCCTCCAGACACTCCACTGTGCATTCCCGCGCGGTGGTGACCGCAGCGTGTCTCCAGATGGACGTCTGCATGTCGCACTTCTCCACGATGTAGCCGGTGATGGGGGCGCCACCGTCATCCTCTGGTGCAGACCACTCCATGCTTACCGAGTGCTTGTCCAAGCTGATGATGTCTGGTTTGCCAGGACGGTCTGGTCGCTCTGTGAGGAGGAGGAGGAGGAGGGAGAGTACAGGAATAGAGTTTTCGGAATTGGTTACAGTATATTGAATGGCTCTAAACCTAAATTACAAAAATAATTATTTAAAAAAAAATATATATCATGTAGAAATAATTAATTGGTGCCAAAGTTCGAGACCAGTGCTCATTACATGTTCTCAAGACTAAAGGAAAAAATACTGACCAATGACGGTAATGGGGACAACGGCGCTGTCAGAACCCAGTTTGTTCTCCACCTCCAGTGTGTATTCTCCTGCGTCGCGCTTCGCCGCATCTTGGACTATCAGCGTGGAGTGTTTGGGCGTGGTCGTGATTTGGATGTGAACACCATCATCCTCCAGTGTTTTCCCGTCCTTCCTCCAGGTGGCGCTAGGAACTGGCAGTCCATATATGGGCACACGCATTTTGATGGCGTCGCCGCTGTTGATGTTCATGCCTGGTTTGTATCGAGCTGGGAGATCGATTCTAGCCGGAGCTGTGGTGAATAAGATCGGCTTTAAGAATCACGAGACACAATATACATGTTTAAAGAGATTTCTTCTGCATATCAATAATATAATATCAAATATCAAATAATAAATATCAAAATATCAAATAATAAAAAGAAATAACATTCTGTTTACTCTTTAACAATACTACAATATAAATGTAATTTTTTTTAAATTCAAAGAATAAAAAACACAATCTCTGTTTTCTCTTCATTCTATATGTTGCTTAAAGTTGCTTTTCAATAGGTTTTTTAGTTTCATACACATTCAAACTAATTTATACAATAACAATTCCCCAAATGTTAAAAAACAAATGGCTTTCAATTCCTTGTTTATTTCCTTTTCCCGATACCAAATAAATAAATAAATTCCTGAAGAATAAAAAATATACTGTTTTAGAAACAAATAGTTAAACATTGCTAATGTATCTTTGAACACTCACCCAGTACGTTGAGTTTGGCTCTGATGGATACGGTGCCGTATTTGTTGCGAGCCTGACACTCGATATCTCCCGCATCACCCAGCTCCACGTTCTTGACGACCATGGTGTAGGTGATGTCGTCCCTCCGCAGCGAGAACTTGCGTGTGTCGAACACCTCGCAGTAGTCTCGGTACCTGTTGGTGAAAGTTGTCTCCCTTACAACACTATATCCCATGTCAATTTAAAAGTTAGTTATTTTATGTAAAAAATGGTACATCATAAAAGGAAATTTGATAAGATAATTATGGAATATGGAACATACTTTCTTTGGCTTTAATTTCAATTTAATGTTATCTACGTGTCAACATACCATGTGACCTCTGGTGTTGGTATCCCGGTAACCTGGCACAGAAACTCGGCCTCTTGGCCAATGGGAGCGTCAATGTCGCCAAAGTCTTGGATGAATTTGGGAGCCTCGGTCACTGCAGTAGAAAATTACAATTCATCAGCCAATGCCTGACAATGTCTACATAGTGCGATGTACTTTTCAAAAGAAAATTAAAACCATTATTCGCGACTGTGAATATTAATACCAAGGCTGCTCACCAATGGTTTCCCTGCAGACAACTGCGTCCGATGATATGGAAGGTGGACTTTTACCAATGGCGTTCTTGGCCAAGACCCGGAACTCGTACGAGCATCCAGGATGGAGTCCGGTGATCTTGTGGCTCGTAGTTGGAATGGCGTCTTTGTTGATCGGCAGCCACGAGCGGCCGGTCACGTCGGACCTCTCGATAAAATACCCGGTCACGGGCGAACCTCCGTCCGATTCTGGCAGCTGCCATGACAACTGGACATGGGTCGGTCCGACCTCCATGACCTCAGGAGCCTCCGGTGGAGCGCTTGGTGGCTCTGTAAGCAAGGGCAGATAACCGAAGGTCATGAAATAGTTCACGGAAAGGAAATTGTGTTTGCATGCAAACTACATGCAACTAATCAGTGACAAATTATTAAAATTAAATACATGCCGAAACATGCGTCGTACCTGGAATAAAAATTGTTATATTAATAAGAAAGTGAATATACAAGACAAATAGAATGAATATATTTTTGTTAGAAAATACAAACTAACTATGGCTCTGTACGAGGCTATACACACACATTTAACCATAATTTCTTTATCGAATTTTGTATGTCTAAAAATGTGTTTCACATGGTGTGTGTTCACCTCCAACAGAACTGATGTGTTCCATACTTGACGTGTTAAGAATACATAAATATGAACATCACAGAACACCCACAACATGCAAAGCAGATACATGTGAAGGCACAGACGAACACGACTAGATTGTTAGAGAAACTATTGGTTGACAGCAATGGAATAAATATATATATAGGTGTCATTTGGGGGATGGGGGTGGTCACGATTCACACTCATTCAATGCAAACATATCACACAAACTGCACATCATTCAAAGAATATAAAATATATAAAAATGAAATGAACAACAAACTCAACATTTCATGCTTTTATTTAACAGTACAAATTAAAATAAAACATTTATATTAAATTTTAAATTAGCAAACCTTTATTAAAAGTGAGTAAATCTGAAACGAATTAATACAGACATAATTAGTTATCATGCAATGATTTGGTTGTAAATTGTGTAAATTTTTATTAATCAAATCATGCTGTGAAATCATTCTGTCACTCTTGCATGTCATAGAATCCATGATGCAGTTTTGTAAGAAGAGTTGTGATATTAATCTAAATTACGTGCTACTAATATACTCAACTAATGTGTCTTTTACTAAAAAATATATACTTTTAATTCCTCCAACCAAAATTAAATTAATTATTTAAATTATGACAATTATGACAATTATTTAAAAATTTAATATTGAAAATATATTAATAATCTTTTGGAAAACCATTAACATTATAACTAATAAAAACCAAACACTTTCAGAGATTTTATTTTACATATAAATGATGAATAATGATATTGAAAAAGAAAAGGTCCTACCTTTCTTTGCCTTGAGGACAACTGGATGACGGAGTTCCGTCGCAGGACTGGTTCCGGCAGGATTTTCCGCGATCACTCGGAAGTAGAAGGATTGGTTCTGCGGAAGTCCTACCACATCCCGGAATGTTGTTTTTCCGGGTGTGTGTGCGACACGCTCCCAGGTATCCGAGTCCGGACTTCTCTGTTCCAGGATGTAGCCAGTGATGGTGTTGTCGCCCTCTGGTGGCGACCAGACCAAGGTGAGACAATCCTTGTCGATGTTTTCTGCACGCAGGGACCAAGGCGCCTCTGGTGGTGCTGCAGGAAGGAAGGAAAAAATACAATTGTGAGAAATATGTATGATGGACAGATTTACACTACGGAGCAAAAGACAATAATAATAATAATAATAAATAATAATAATAATAATAACAGACTAAGCCAAAGAGGCAATCTCTCTGGCCAAGACCAGTAGGAGCATCATACATCAAAGCTGACTATGAACATGAACAATGTCATCATGTGTAACAAATGGTATACTACACCAATCTAGAGCAGTATTCTTTGGATGATGTATGCATGTGGTGTATGCATGTAATAGTGTATTTTCCCATGTATCGAGATGAAACATTTTGGTGTCGCAAACAGAATTTCCAAGAATTCCATCCTTCCCCAAGATTACTAAATATTTCTGAGTACATTCTCAACTCAGGTTTTGTTCACAAATCCTCATATAAAATATTAGTTTCAGCATGAAATCGTACTCAAAATGTTTAATAATCTTGGGACCAGAACATGGG
The DNA here is from genome assembly GCA_034780755.1 of Lepetodrilus elevatus. Classification (NCBI taxonomy): domain Eukaryota; kingdom Metazoa; phylum Mollusca; class Gastropoda; order Lepetellida; family Lepetodrilidae; genus Lepetodrilus; species Lepetodrilus elevatus. Next base: position 10,827 of record JAVCKZ010062904.1, read on the forward strand.
TTCTGTTCCAAAGATATAATCATAGTGCTACAGGTCATAACTTACATACATGTATAGCAGGCTATGACTTTCACAGTGCTATGATTGTCCTGTGTAACAATCATAGTGCTACAGGTCATAACTCATATACATGTATGGCAGCCTATGATGTTTACAGTGCTATGATTGTCCTGTGTAACAATCATAGTGCTACAGGTCATAACTCATAATTATACATGTATGGCAGCCTATGACTTTTACAGTGCTATGATTGTCCTGTGTAACAATCATAGTGTTACAGGTCATAACTCATATACATGTATGGCAGCCTATGACTTTTACAGTGCTATGATTGTCCTGTGTAACAATCATAGTGCTACAGGTCATAACTCATATACATGTATAGCAGACTATGACTTTCACAGTGCTATGATTGTCCTGTGTAACAATCATAGTGCTACAAGCCATAACTTACATACATGTATAGCAGGCTATGACTCATAGCACTATGATTGCCCTGTGGAACAGTACCATGGCAAATTATACTTTTTCCAACCATATAACCCTGATAACATGTTCTACCTGATTGGTAAATAAAGATCCTTGATATAAAGGGCATTTCCTGTTGCCTTTAGTGAGATGAGGGTTAGTCTTGTCATCATGTTGCATATTCTGGCCATTCATTTCGACTCCAGAGGACATACTGTACTCTCATAAAACAGAGGTGATGTGAGCACTGTGACAAACCCTGCACATGAATGTGTGCAATGTACACTGAGGAATTGCACATCGACAGGTGCAATTTGTCATGCTGTCTACTATAACTCTTAGGTGAGACATTTGGCTTAATATTGATGATGAAGACATCTTAAGGTCAATGGTGATCGATTGACTAATTATCTGAAGCGTGGAGTGTAATGTGTGTGTGGTTCAGGGACATATTGACAAATGATGGACACTGAAATACTGAGGTAGACTTCCATTAATAAAGTGTAGATCCAAGACACAAGGACATCGGATACATACTGTTACATTTTTTGTAGTTTTAATTAGTTTTCTCAGATTTTTTGTTAATGTATATAATATACATGTAGTTTCCATTAGTATTCTATGATTTATAATTTGTCTCTTTATTACTTTATTAAATAGCATAACTATGGCAACCTACTTAACTATGGCAACCTACATAACTATGGCAACCTCCAGCTTTAGCAATCTTCTATGACTCATATGGTTGGTGTAAATGTTACCTTATATTAAAGAGTTTTACTGCTTCGTACATGAGACCACTGGCGTACACCATGCAGTTTCATACAGTTGCCTCAGTGTTTGTAAATGCTTGTGCTTCATTCAGGTGATCAATGTGTTTGAAGTGTCTATCAACTGCCCCTCAAACCAAAAGAAACAGGACTTCTTTGATGTATCTCAAATACGCTGGCCCGGTTTAGGTAATCACAAAGTTTCCAGTTTATCCAATTGGCCAACAAGGAAGCCGATACCACTGTAGGTCCATGAAGACAAAGCAAGCAGAACATAGACTAGTCCTTGTCAAAGATGCTGGAGGAAAGCTTTTGGATTTCTTAAAAAATATATAATTTTGTTTTTTTTAATGCCTTGCTTAAATGTACGTCTTCGACCAAACGGTTGTCTTGTTAGTTGATGTAGAGCATGTCAACAGTATTACAGATTAACCTTGTGCCCACTGGTGGTATCCATAAAAGCTCATTGATTCCAGAAGCCTAATGCACCCATCCATCCAGCTTAACCCTTTTTCTGCTGGATTAGGCAGCCTTGCTTTTTAGGGTATCCCCAGTTGAGTTCAGCATGGAGAGGGTTAACAAGTAAGATCACTTGCACCAGGGAGACAAAATGCCACCAGTAAACACTCTGGGTATTGCTTCTTGAAGCTCTCATATCCTCTAGGAGACCATAGCGCTCTCGTAAGAGCACTATCCCCATGTATTTATATGTGATCGCTACGAGAGTCATTATGGTCTTGTAGTAGATATGAGAGCTTTGACAGGCCTCAAAGTTAATTTATTTTCCAAGGAGCCATTTTTGCTCCTACATAGCAAGAAACACTTAAAATATGTGAAATATTGGTAGCCAAATGCAAAATTAGGTCGCCATAGCTCCCAAATTAGTCGCTAAATTGAGCCCTGTTTGAGAAATACCCAGAGCTATGTATGCTGCAGGTTTCTTCCTGTCCTATAAATGACAAAGCTGTGATATAAGTGAAAGAATCTTGAAAGCAGCTCTAAACCCCAATTAAATATTATTTTTTAAATGCATCCTGTCACGTAACATTTAATTTAGTCAACAGAAGTTTCTAAAGTTGTGAGCAAAATATACCGTAATATTTATTTTGTCATGAATATATTTTTGTTATTTTCATAACTTAGTAAAGAAAGGCTTTGATGATCATTCATTATACATATATTTTTATTATTAACTTATTAACTTAGAATAACTACCAGGTATTAGGAGGAAAAATCTGTGAATATTGTCAAGAATATTTTATGAAATTCCTTATAAACTTGCAATTTCTTACAAACATATTCATACATTGTGCATTTAATTGATGCATTTAATAATGGGGTTATCTTATATTAGTATATGTACCTCTGGGGTGCATTTCACGAAAGGGGTGTAAATTTACACCGGACATAAATATACACCCCTTTCGTGAAACGCACCCCTGTTGACTACAGTAAACATGTTAAATGGTTCAATATTTTAGGAAGGTTCAAATTGGCATTAGGTACATATGTCTAACACATAAGTATAAGTATTATGTATGCTAAGTCAACTTACAGCTACTTTTCCACAATCCAGTAATACATATCCAGTGTGGTCAAATTCCATATGACGGCATGTCGGTTTGCATTGCGTTTGCGAGGCATTGACGTTCAAAGCATAGGAGCTTCTCCTGTCTTAAAAGTTAAAAATATCCACCATTCTTCAAATGGGAGGGTGTTCTAAAGAAGCACAGGTATTGTTGATCATGTGACATCAGGTCCCAGCAAAGAAACAATAATACCGGTTTGCATACAGCCAACTGATCAACAAAGTCGTGTCACACCGATGTATTGACTTACTATGAGACAGGGCAAATAGTCTTGTGGGTTTTTGTCAGAGAATCTTCATGAATGGACATATCTGGCAATGTCTGTGAATGTTTAAGACTTGGAAGATAATTATTAAGATTTTTGTCAAGTCATGAGTTTGATTCATTACATAATTTTAGAATCCAGCGGTACCAAAAAAAATATCTAAAATAATAATCAAAATATTAATTCAAATGGTTGCTGGATATTAGTTTCGTATTGTGATATAGATACAATGTCAACACTATCCATTATTTTAAATAGTACTGTGATAATTAATTGCTACAGATAAATTGTTTGCTATTGTGATGTAAACTGCATACCGGTAGTATTAAATAGTTTCAATACTTTGTGTCAAATATTATTGCAATATAATATTATTGAGCAATTGTTTAGGCTTGTGTGGTATTCTAGAGCATTTTGTTTTATTTTTTCCCCAAATGAAGTCAATCGCAGATGCCCTAGAGATGTAAATTTGATTACTCAAGCATAGGGGAAGCTAACTCTTTGATGTACACCGACTTACATTACCGGTATTAATAATTTCCAACAGCGTGCAAAAATACTCTAGATTTGTATGTATATTCTCCTTCAAATAATATCAGTATTTTAGATGTGTTAAATACCAATAATATGTTTACTTCGTGAATTTCAAACAACACCCTAAAAACACTGAATTTGTGAAGCAAATCAGCAAGATTCCCCGTTCAAATATTCCCGCAACCTGGTCAATTAAATAAACATTTACCGCAACCAACTGTAAATCTCATTGTGTACTCCCTTTGGCTTCATACAGAGTTACGGTTCTTGGATGACTTCACAAATTTGTCGTGTTTCCACATCAAAGATAGTATAGTGTGTCTCAGAAGTTTTACACTAATTGCCATAGTTATGCAATTTATACTAAATGAATAGCATAATGTAAGTACAATGTATTTAGATTCATGATGGTTATAGTGGATGTTACAAAAAATGCTTATGCCAATTGTGTAACTTGTTAAAATCATTTCCCTAATGACTTCATCACGAGAACAACTTAGTATGACATCTTCAGGGATGGATTCAAGGTAGGGCTCACCCGGCTTGCGCCCCCCCTAGAATTGGACAATTTTGTGAATTATGGTATTATGGTGAAATTATGAGCCTCCTCTAAAATGCACTTTGAGCCCCCCCCTAACCTGAAAGTCTGGATCCGCCCCTG